>PVLC010004255.1:0-24310 GCA_004027655.1 Graphiurus murinus
TCCAACCCCAAAAAAAAAAAAAAAAAAAAAAAAAAAAAAAAGGAACAACATTAAACTAAAAGTTTCTGTTAACCAAAGAAAATCATAAAGTATCTAAAGAAAGAGCTTACAGAACGGGAGATCTTTGCGAATTATTCCTGTCATAGAGGACTAATATCTAGAATATACAAATTATTTAAAAGACAAGACCAATGAAACTAATAACCCAATCAAGAAATGGGCAATTGTTAGCCAAATGCGGTGGCACACACCTGTAATCCCAGTACTTGAGAGGCTGAAACAGGATTGCAGATTTGAGGAAAGCCTCAGAAAGTAGTGAGGCTATCAGCAATCTAGCAAGACCGTGTTTCAAAACAAAAATTAAAATTGGGCTAGGGATGTAGCTCAAAGGTAGAATGTCCCTAGGTTCAATCCCTAGTACCACAAAACAAAACAAATGGGCAATTGAACTAAATAAACACTTTAAAAAGAAGAAATACAAATGGCCAATAAATTCCTGGAAAAATGTTTAATATCATTAGCAATCAGGGAAATGTAAATTAGAACTATGCTGAGATATACCATATGATCCAGCTATACCACTCCTGGGTATCTTTCCAAAGGGACTGAAATCAGAATACTATAGAAATACATGCAGATCCATCTTTATAGCAGCACAATTCACAATAGCAAAATTATGGAACCAACCCATGTGCCCATCCATAGATGAATGGATTACAAAATTATGGGATATACACACAGCAATTAAGAACAAAATTATGTAATTTGCAAGAAAATGGATGAACCTGGAGAACATTATGTTAAGTGACATTAGCCAGTCATAGTACGTGAATATTTATATATTTTCTCTCATATGCAGAAGCTTTGGAGTAATTGGGATTTAAAAGAGACGGAGAAATTCCAGTGGAACAGGGAGGTAGTTTGGGGGAGAGTGGAGGGGAGAGAGGAAGAATTAATGAAGAAAGCACTTCCACTGACATTCTGTACATATGTGAGATTACAAATATCACTCTCAATATCTCATATGGGAAAGGGGAGAAGTGGGGAGGGGAATAGGGGAAACTTCACCGAGTGCTGTGTGCCTGCATGTCTCTATCATGATAAACTTTATTATGATGTGAGACTATAATACAACAATAAAACTATTTTTAAAAAGCTTTTCTTCATTTAAATCCACTGACTGGATTGGATGCTTCTTTTCAGCCTTCTCTGTCAGAACTTCCTTTTCCTCCTGAGGCTCAGCCCCTACCTCTTCTCTTCACTTGGTTGAGTGAGTTCAGTGTTATCTATGCATTTCAAATTTTATGTGGCTGGAACTAACTTCTCTGAAATTCTGAACAAATTCCCAATCACTATTCATATCTTCTTGGCATCTTAGGTGAAATTCTTGCTTTCCACATCTACACATATCCCTAAACCAAACCTCTCCTGTTTCCAATCTAAATGGTATGGTCAACTTTCTTTCTTTCTTTCCTGCTTTCCTGCCTTCCTGCCTTCCTTCCTCCCTCCCTTTCTCCCTTCCTCTTTATTTAAGTATAAAATTTAGATGGTATTACCAACTATCTCTCATGCTCAATATCAATACATTACAAAGTTTTATCCCCTCTATCTAAAATACATGTCCAATCTGACCACTCACTCTAATTTCCATATTATTACCATGGTCTAAGCTGTTATCATATCTTGGTTGGACCATGTACTCCATTCATTGCATCCTCAGTTATGCAATCAAAGTGGACATTTTAAAACGTAATTCAGATAATTTCACTATCCCGTTTAAAACCATTCATGTTCATCTCAGGACATGAAATAAAATTCAAGTCTTTGCTCTGACTTATAGGACCATGTCGGATTTCGTTCTGGCCATTTTTTGAATTTTAATCACACTACCCTTCCTGTTTCCTCTTAAATTAAGCTGTATTTATCTTCTTTCATTTGCACTTTCTGTACTCTCTGTTCTAAAATCTCTTTCCAGAGGTATTTTCATTGATGATTATCTCAATTTATATGTCTCTTTAAACATTACCTCCTCAGTTTCCTATCCACAGCAGAAGAACCTAAGGGACTTGATCTTCTGGCTCATTGCTAAATTCCTGCCCTTAAAACAGTGCCTGGCATTGAGTAGGAACTTCATAAATCCTTAATAGAATTCATGGTCTGGCCATCATCAACCTCCAGGCATGCACCCCTTCTGTTCTAAATTCCAGCCATACTTTTCTCATTTTAATTAATCATCTCATTAGTATTGTCATCTTGGAACCTTTGCCAATGTACTCTTCTCTACCTCCAACAATCTACTTTATTTCAAACAATTTTTTTTCTTTTCATGGTTGAGTTTACATATTTTGAACTCTTGGATAAAAATTACCTCTATAATACATTCACACATGACTACCAATATACTATCCATTCTTCTCAGTAATGTCTTACTTAATTCTTTTGTTTTCCTTCATAGTATTTGTAACTATTTGCATTCTTATTTTTTCAATCTCTATATTTTCTATAGTAGAGTAAACATATTCTCCATATAAACAGTGATTATATCTGCATTATTCATCAATGTGAATTACAATATGAATTTGTGCCAGGGCAGAAAGCACAACTCAGTGAATGTTTGTTGAATAAATGAATATACATGAGCATGGAGGGGTCAAAGATACTTCTACCATCAATCACCTACTATGCCAAGACAAGCTTACCTCATAAGCTTTGAGGCCTTTTATTCTTTCCTTTTTGAACTCAGTCTATAAATCTCCATGTGCATTCTTCAATTAATTTTGTTTATTTTTGTTTTTAATTATCTTGCCCTGTCACCAGGCTCAAAGTCGCTCAAAACTTAGGAATCGGAATTTAGAATTCCTTTCATATCTCACACAGAAAAATACTATGCAATGGACCAACGTTTCTTTAAGCTCTGAATGTAAAATGAGAGATAAGGATAAAGAAGTTCTATTCTTAACTAATTCTAGAATAATGGATGCCTTATCCCATTTGTGCATATTTAAAAACACCACTAAAATGGTCTTTTATAAGAGATTTTCAAATATTTTAAAAGGAAGCCTCACATCCTTTAATACAGTTTACATTACATCCCAATTCATACCCAGGTATGCAACCATTTAAATATGCATGAAGAATCTCATTCTGAATAAGCCTTATGAAAATACTCCCTGACCATGTCTGTGTACTCTTACATTTTTACATCTCTTTTTTTTCTCACTTATAGTTTATTTTTAAAAATGTAGATAGGACCCTCTAAGTCAATTTCATGATTTACTAATGGGTTTCCAGTCTTTCCTATCTTTATACATAAAAACTTTGCTTTTGAACATGCAAAAGACACTCTCCTAGGCTACAAGGTCACCTCAGGACTTCATTACCATGGAAACCAATTGGCTAACTCTCTGATTTGGACAAAAACACACATATTTAGTGGCATATCCACAAACATAAATATTTATCTTGATACAAGTCCTTCAAGATTATCATTAAAAAGAAAGGGTGAGTCAAGTGTGGTGGCACAAACCTATAATTCTAGTACTTGGTAGGCTGAGACAGAAGGATTGCAAGTTCAAGGCCAGCCACAGCAACTTATGAGACTCTCAGTAACCTAGTGAGACCCTGTTTTAGAACAAACAAAAATGGACTGTTGGTATAGTTCAAAGGTAGAATGCCTCTGGGTTCAAGCCCTAGTATGAGAAGAAAGAAAAGAAGAAGGAAGAAAGAAAAAAGGAAGGAAGGAAGGAAGGAAGGAAGGAAGGAAGGAAGGAAGGAAGGAAGGAAGGGAGGGAGGGAAAGAAAGGAAGAGAGAGAGAGAGGTGGTTATTTCAGCATAGAAATTTGTTAGAGTGCTCTTAATATTATTTGAACGGGTTTATGTTCATGGTAAAGGAGGATTTCATGGTAGTAACAAGAATTTTGGGAATGAGCCACATGATCTGCTATTCAATGCCTGGTTGAAGGCACTGACTATTATGTTGCTTAGGGTTATTTTACATGATACTATTATTCAGAAGTAGACCTATAAAATTCAGATAAATCCAACAAGTGTTGATGATTTGTCACTGATGCAAAAGGAGAATCCAATGTTCTTTTTTTTTTTTTTTGCGGTACTGGGGATTGAACTCAGGGGCATTCTACCTCTGAGCTACACCCCCAGTCCTATTTTTTTTATTCTTTATCTTGAAACCGAGTCTCACTAAGTTGTGGAGTGCCTCACTAGGTAGCTGAGGCTGGCCGCAAACCCGGATCCTCCGGTCTCAGCCTCCCGAATGCTGGGATTACAAGCGTGCGCCACCACGCCCGGCTGAATCCAATGTTCCTCTGTTCTTCTCAAAGGTGCTCAAACTGCATTTTTCTTAAAATCAGAACATAATCTGTAGAAATTAAGAATAAAGAATTTAAGATCTGAAAACTTTATGTATGTTAAAAAGAATAATTACTTATTCCACAATGAAAGTAAAGCACATTATCAAAATTTAACTCAAAGTATCAAGATTAAACTGTGAAAAAAATCAATTATTAGCCAGATTTTATATATATTCAAGATTTCCATTTAAACTATTATCATCAGAAATTATTGTGTGACATACTTGCTCATATTATTTTCCAATTCTAAAAAGTTATATTATGTTATAATATGCCATTCTTGAGGCAGACCATTTTCATTTTTTTTTTAGGAAGGAATGGTTACTGGAAATTTGAACTCCCAGGGGATTTCTACCTCTGAGCTACACTACCAACCCTTTTTATTTTTTATTTTTATTTTGAAACAGAGTCTTTCTAAATTACTATACTATACTCTGGTCCTGAACCTCCAATCCTTCTTCCTTAACGTCCCAAGTACTGGTATAATAAGGTGTGTACCACTATGCCTGGCATTGTAATGTGTTTAATTACAGTTATGTTACAGTTCAGGATTCAAAAGCCTGTGTTTTCCCCCTAAACTTTATTCCCTCTATATTACAACCACCAATACATATAACATTCAGCCACTTATCTTAAGGTTAAAAACACCATTTGTCTAAAGAGTCCGGGGCCTGAGCTGGCATTGTCTTTGTGTGTTGGGAAATGGATATCAAAGAAGAGTGCTTAGCATTTATGACCAAAATTCTCCAAAGAATTTCTAAGTGCCTGCTCCAGCAAATGGAATGAGTAAAGGGATTTTTCCTTCTAAAAAGTTGTCTTCTATAAACCAGGGCTATCTTGATCAAGATAAAACTACCTTATAAACAGCTTCATGAAAAAATTGCATTTGGCCTTTAATGTGGCAAAGTGTTACTAGATGTTTTGATTTTCTTTTGTACATTTTGGAAAACAAAAGAACATGAACTTTCCTAAATATTTAAGGAAGACATACATGTCAGTGGCAGGTTAGCAGTATTACTAAATTATAGATCTTCAAGTACAGCATTTGGAAGTGTTTCTGAATTTTTTCTACATTTAAAGGGAAGCAAATAATAAATTTAAGTTCTTAGTCCTTAGAAACAAGTTGTTCAAGTTATCAACACTACTTTAAGCACTAAAACTCAGTACAGGTAAGGTAGATTACAACTGGAGATTTTTCTCTAAAATATCACACCAATTTTCTCAAAATACATTCCCTGGAAAACCAGTACCTCTGTGTGCTAATGGGTATTAAGAATCAGTCAATCTACTATAGTGATGCTCACAGTATGTTCCACAAGCCTCTAAACTTTTCTGAGGCTATGGCTTGAATCTGAAATGTTTCCACAAAGGCTTGGTCCCTGGCTTGTGGCATGGCACAATTAGAAGGTGGAATCTTTAAGAGGTGGGGCCTTGTGGGAGGCTTTAGGTCATTGTGGGTACACTCTCAAAGGGGATTATGGAACTCGAGTCTCTTCATTTTCACATTCACCTGCCATGAGGTGAATATCTTTGCTCTACCCCTTGTTCCCCACTATGATACAGTGCTCTGCCACAGGCCCAAAAGCAGTAGGGCCAACCAACCATGACCAAGACCTCCAAAAATATGAGCCAGAAGAATAATTTTTTCACTATGAGTTGATTATCTCTGATATTTGTTTCAGTAACTGAAAGCTAAACTAACACACCTGGGTACAATAATGAGATCCATTAGATTAAAATTATTTTCATAATTATGCTATCATGTTACTTGCCATTTTTCTCTATGTTGATATCTTTGCTAGTGATAGTCAGATTGTATATAAATCACAATGCCACCAAAATGAATTCATATTCATTGAATGCTTCAGTATTATGCGTTCACAGGAAGAAAATAAATTCACTTTGATGAAACAATTAAGAATTAATTTTAATAAAAATCAACCCTGAAGTATATGTCTTTTAATAATTCTGTGTGACTGAATGAAAAGTATATATACAAGATTCATTTGGCCGAATAGCAAAGCATGATGATTGTGTTGAAAATAAGCACTTTTGTGCTCAAGTTACATCTCAACTAATTCTTTTTCATTGAGCACAGTTTTTACTGGAAAAGAAGTGACTGGTAGGCCTACTTGAGTATTGGGCAGACAATTCTGTGGAATTCAAACTGAACAAAGTATACCTGTCTTTTTAGAGAAAACAATTCACATTGTTGACAATGATAACATTTAAGTTTATAGGCAAGAATTAAAATTTTGTAATATGTGTCTCTTTCACTGTGTATTCTAGGAGTTCTTGATAATTAAAGTTCTTTATTTTATGATTGATGGAAATTAATAGCATGATTCTTATTTTTATTATTTTTGATTATGCATCATGAAGTGCTTTGACATAAGAAATACCAATATAACTCCAGAATGAATTAATATTTCCTTCATGGCAGGATATTGCAGAAGCAATCAGTGATTCAGACTTATATAAAATAGACCAATGGGTTTTAATGCATATGTCTAAGAAATAATTCAGAAATCCAAGTATCATTGCTGATTATGATTAGACAGTTATAACATTAAAAATATGAAAGATAATTAACATAAAAGATGCTCCCAAATTACTTCACACTCATTAGATGTTCAAAAACTAATTCAGATAAGGCAAGGATAGGGAAGCAAAATGGTATTGTGCTCTGTATGATGATATTTTGGTAGCAACTTAGCAATACTTAGAGATGTTGAAAATTTTTATATTACATGACCCAGCATTCCCAATCTTGACTTATGTCCAAGAGAAATTCTGGCACAAGTGCCTATGAAGACTTCTTATGGCAAGTAAGTTACCCCTAACTGTGAAAAGTGGGAAACATTTCAAATGTCATCATGAGGAAATCAACATGTACTTTATAGTATGTTTGTGTAGTGGAATACTTTAGAGCAATTAAAATGAATAAATAAGATTTATATTTAACAACATGGCTAGAGCTCAAATAATAATTTTGAGCTAAAATGAAAAACAGTACATGCTACCTATGAAACATAATGTCAAATGCTATTTATGAATATACTTATATAAATAAAAGTTTAAAAATAATTGGTGTAGATATATATTAAATTAATGATAATAGCTGTTTTGAGAGCAGAGTATTGGAACAGGATGTACAAGGTACTTAAAGGGATTCCAAATTTTTCTGTATTACTTACTTCTTAAGTTAAATGAACTATTATAATTCTTTAGGACTTCTGTATTTTGCTATTGGTTGCATAAACATGTTACAACATTTGGTAACATTTTTCAAAAACATCTAAATAAATAGTAATAAGGTAAATCCAAGTTTATAAATTGTAAATAAGTACTCTTTAGCTACAAGTGTTGTTATAGTGCTGCAGACTGATAATTTATAATGAAAAGAAATTCATTTCTTACAGTTCTAGATACTGGCAACTCCAACACCAAGGAGCTTGCATCTGCCAAAGGCCTTCATGCCATATCATCCCAAGGCAGAAAGCAGAAAGGCGAGAGAAGAAGAGAGAGAATTTCTTCCTTTATCTCTACTACTTCCTCAAGAGATGGTGGTGAAGGCATTTTTGCTTCTCATTCTCCTAATACTGCCACTTTGCACAAGGCATCAGGTGGTATGGGCATAAAATATAGTACCCTGAACTGTACTGTACTAGTCATGGCTCCACTCTTGTTCTTTGCAGTATCAGTTTATTCTGTGGAGGACGTTTTCCTCTAGGCCTTAATTTAGGTCTTCAGTACTTAAGTCTGCTCAAACTACACTGTTTTAATCTTCTATAAGCCAAAATTTTAAAGCTACAGTGTCTGTGTATGTGTGTGTGTGTGTGTGTGTGTGTGTGTGTGTGTGTGTGTGTGTTCTTGTTTTAACTCTGTGTGTTTCTATTTATCCTGATGTTTTGACTTCATGGAAATTATGATCTTGCCAGTTATTTGATGATATTAATAAGAGTTAAGTAACAAAATATTTAAAGCATGCCTCAGATCTATAGGGCCTCCTCTCTTGCCCCTTTTTTTCCCTCTCTCCTCTACCTTTTCCCTGGTATGGTTTGAACACATCCCCTAAAGTTCATGTGTTAGAAACTGAATCATAATGCAATACTTTTGGAAGACAGAGTCTAGTAATAGGTGAATATGGCATGAGGTCTGTGCCCTCATAAATGAACTGATGCCCTTACCCTAGGACTGAGTTAGTTATCATGAGAGGCAGAGTGTACTTGTTATGAAAGGACCCAGCACAGTTATTCTGGGGACCAAACCATGTAGAGTCATGTTCCCTAAATGTAAAGGAAGTGGCAACAATGTGCTGGGAAGTAAAAAGTCATCCAGGCCAATATGTATTAAAGCATCTGTTATATTGTGTGTATAAGTCTATTGACTGATATGCAAAAGAATATGATTAATTTCTACTATTAAAAGGATCAAACTGACATTAATGTCATCTCTTCGTTTGTCAGATAACTTTGGAAACTGTATTTCAGGCACTTTTCTAGGTGTTGATTTACAAATGTGAAAACATGATAAGATATGTTTTCTTGGATAAAACTTGATAGAAAATTATCATAAAAAAGTAGACTTTCAGATAGTTGTAGGGACCGCGCATGTCATGTGGCATTCGGCACTCGCAAGCTCTAACCTTTCTTGGTCAAGTATGACCCCTCCGCCCTAGGGAAGCCAGTGGGTGGATCAAAAAAAGTCCTACCTCTCTCCCCCTCAGCTACCAGTGATGAGATCTGCTCCCATTGGCTCCCCCCACCAGCTTCACCTCCCTATCTGACCTTCACATATATTCTATTGTGTGTTGGAATAAAGCTGAGATCCTGCGGGTGCCGCCTGACCGCTGACTGGACTCCCGGCTCAGTGCGGTTTTTTGGGGGGCTACCCCGACTCCCCAGGGTGGTGGGCTCAGCCGCGACACTCTCCTTCTCGCTCGGCCCCGGTAAACAAGCAGCGGCTGGCCCGCTTTGCTCTACCCCGTGTTGCTTGGGACGCGACAGATAGTTTTTCCTTTTCCTTTTTTCTGTTTTAAATTTATATTTCAATGACAAAAATTAATAATTTAAAATAAATCCACTTTCATTAGCAATTATTTGTTTTAAGATTGCACTTAAATTTCAAAAAATTTAATCAATATAGCTTTGATCTTAAATAATAATGATAATCTAGCAAAATTAAAATTATGAGAATCTCCTCCAAATAAATGTCCCATTTAGGCAAAGTGGTGTTACTAAAATTTTGAGCAAGTATTTTATATGGCAAGATGCATGATAAAACTCTTCACATGAGAATAACAACTAACCTAAAGAAATAAGCTACTTAACTTGAAGAAACAATCTAGAATAGGCACAGTAATTTGTATAAGAAAATTTGGAGAAAAATTCTACATATTCAAAGAGTTAGATGTTGACCAAATAAATTTCAGTATCATAATATTGTATGGTCAAAAATGATGTTCTAGGTCAGAGATAAGCATGCAATAGCCTGCGGACTAAATCTGGACCACTGCCTATTTTAATAAATTTTATTAGTAAACAAACATTCCAATGCATTTAAATGTTGTCAGTGTGTGTTTTCATGCTACAATAGCAGAGTTGAGTAGCCAGTATGGAGACTATATGACATTTAAATTCTAAAAAGTATATTTTCAGTCTAGTGTAAAAATAAAAATGTCCTTTCAGTTTATCTGTATCATATGATTCCCCCCCCCCATTTTTCCCTATGAGCTATGTATGCTTTGAAACATGCACATTCATAAACACATGGCTAATATTCTTTGAGTAGCATGTGCCAACTGTTTAAGAAATTTGTGTGTATGGTTCAATTGATTCTCACAAAAAATCATATGCAATATTATTTCATTTTTCAAATAAACCAAGACTCTGGGAAATCACATAATTTGAACAAGATGTCACAACTAGTTAAGTGACTAGTGGAATTTAAAAATTTGACATACTCACTCTTCTCTATAACTGGAAAGCTATACCTTTGAATGTTAAAAGGATTTTCTCAAATTAAAAAAAAATTTTTTTTTTTTTTGTAGTACTGAGGATTTAACTCAGGGACATTCTACCTCTGAGCTACACTCCCAGCCTTTTTTTATTTTTTTGTTTGAAAACAGGGTCTCAGTCAGTTGCTGAAAGCCTCCCCACATTGCTGAAGCTGTCCTTTAACCTGAGATCCTCCTGTCTCAGCACCCCCAAGCACTGGGATTACAGGTATGCGCCATCATGCTGGCTTCTCTCAACTCTTAAATGTTGAGTATTTTTCATATTTTTTAATCTTTGCATATTTTATTTTCCTATAACGGATATATGTTTTATTTGTTATTAAAAAGAAAATCCTAAATATTCATCAAATGTACATTGACAAACTGGTCAAATGTAATTCCTATTATCTGTTTACTATTTCAGCATCTTATTCTACAAACAAGCATGGTTATATGTTTTATAGTGTCCTTGTTATTGTAGAAATTACATAGTAACTCTTAAAACCAAAACAAAGTTTAATTTGTCAATCAATGAATTTCTGGTAGGACAGAGATATGATTTAGTATACATATTTTTAAATACTCATATTTCTTCATATATCATATGACTATATTTACATGAAATATCCAGAATAGGTAAATTCATAGATTATTGGTTTCCAGGAGCTGGGGTAAGGAGGACAGGGTATCTGCTAATGGATAAAGGGTATCTTTTGGAGTGTTGTTCCAAAATTAAGTAGTGGTGACGGTTATACAATGTTGTGAGTATACTAAAAACTGCTGAATTGTATATAGGAGTATATTTATGGTATGCAAAATATATCTCAATAAAGCTATTTCTAAAACAGAAAAAAATGCTATTTCTTATTGACAATGTCTACTTAAAAAGGTTTAGCCTTTTTTTCTTTTTCTTCTCCAAACTTCTTGCAAGAGTAATTTATTTTCTCTATTGATGATTTCTCACTCTCTTCTCTCCTTGAATTAGAAATACTATGACCATCATTCTCTCAGAATACACTGACATTTTAAGCCTGTAGACTTTTATCAGACATCTATAGCCTCATTTTTTTTCCTGTAATATTTGACACTATCACCCTCCGTTTCTTTAAATTATCCCTCCCGTTGACATCTTTTATCTTGCATGATTCCAACACATCCTGCTTATAGCCTTGTCCCTCTCTACTATGCCAGTTCCTCAGCAGCAGAGGCAGAGCCTTGGTGACAGGACCTCAGTGCCACTTCATGCTGTAACCTTCACTTCGCATCTTTGCAATATTCAGCAACACCTGGTTTGCTGAAACACCATGATGTTATCATTTTTTGTCTCCTGCTCATGGTTCATATCCTCCAAACACAAATTTTCTCTCTTTTTCCAATGACTAGTGTTGACTTATTTTTTAAGCCTTTACTGAAATATGGCAGCTTCTAGAAAGGCCTCCTTAATTTACTAAAAAGGCACAATATCTTCCTCCACTCTACCTCCATTATAGATTGCTGTATACTACTTTATTTATATTTTGACATTTGCATTTTATTGATTTATGCCATTTATCTATTCTGGGCAAGATGAAGGTTTATAATTACTTTTTCTTGCTCATTTTCAGAACTTTCTGTAGCACAACTGCATTGAACATGATACACATACAACAACAATTAGTTGATGAAAATATTTAAACAGAAATTATGAGAGTGGCATGGCATGAGTTTTTCTACAATGAGTATGTATACTATAAAGTCACTGGTAAGCATATCAAAAGAAGTCTTTGATTTCTACTTTTAGATAGTGTGAAAAAGTAGAGGCAACTCGTAGGAATTCATGCTTTTTTACAAATGACTTACTATTGTAGGCATTTTCTTATCATGATAAAACCTGCGTGTGATTATATAATATATAAATATCTCTACAATCTGTATTCTATTACTGTATAAAAGTTCAAGTGTTTTGAATTATGTATCACTCCTGTGTTCCATTAATTGGATCTATTGGTCATAATATATATCAGAGATTAAGTACACTTTTGGCATTTAGAATGGTGGGAGTAATAAGCCATTGCAGCTGGCTTTAATATTTTCATGTTAACAGGAATTTTATAAGCAAAAAGTTATTTGAGTGAATAACTTTTAGAGATTTTTAAATTTGCTATAAAGAGTTTCATCTACCTTTGTATTAAAAGCAATCATTTATTTTATTTTACCACAATTAAATCTAAGACAACATCATTCTTAGTTTGGATTTCTCAAAACACTGAGACTGGAGTCCTGAATTGAAACATCATCATTGAGCATCAAAGCCATCATTATGACTGTCTGAAATTAGAGGTAGGTCAAAAGGTTGTAGAGATTGGAACTCAAACTGCCTGCTGTACCAGAAATACACTACTATTATTTTTCACTAAGGGAGGAAAAAAATGCTGTCAATTTAGTTATACCATGGTACAATGATTTCTTATAACTTAGTAATTTTCTTTCATACTTTCTTAAAGAGATCTTTTAGAACTTTTGAAAAAAAATTTAGAATTGTATTAGTTCAATATAATTATACATCTTAGTGAGACTCAAAGTGACACATTATATACCCACAACAGTAAATAATTTCTTTAAAAATCCTCTCTTACTTCCCATATGTGTACATATATCATATATGTAAATATATACATATATTACTTTTCATATTGATGAAACATAGTATTTAGGCTATAATAAATAATCACTGGAAAAATTAAGCAATCAGTTAACTTGTTTCATTGCTTTTAATATATTTGTAATCTATGTTACATGTTAGTGTACACATAATTTGCTAAGATAAATAATTCAAATTAACTCAATTAAAGATTAACTTACTAAATATGGGATATGTACACAATGGAATTTTACTCAGCTCTATAGAAGAACAAAATTATGTCATTTGCAGGGAAATGGATGAAACTGGAAAATACTACGTTAAGTGAGATTAGTCACAAAAAGTAAAAAATCATATGCTCAATTTTAAAAATAGTCTGATGCATTACATGAATGTTAGAAGTTACCTTCTAAGCTATTTTTTTCTAAAATTTACAAAATGTTATTTTATAATTTTAAAGCTGGGCAGTAAAATAAAGTTTCATTGAGTTTTTTTTCCCCCAAAAATATATTTAATTAACAGGAATGCAGTTGTGCATTGGTTCAAAATGGTCATTAAGAATTTAAACCTTGCCAGGAGGGTGGTAAAAGCCTGTAACCCCAGTATTTGGAAGGCTGTGACAATAGGATCACAGGTTTGAGGCCAGTTTCAGCAACTTAGCAAGACCTTGTTTCATAATAAAAGAAAAAATAGGGTGTGTGTTGGGGTCCAGATCAGAAATAGAATGCCCCAGTGTTCAGTCCCCAGAGGGAACAATTTGGATAATGTTTTGCTTATACATGAAGTTATCTGTAAATATTATCTATGGAGGAAGGGAGTATGAAGGGACCCAGAGAGAAACACATAATGGATGCTGTGTGCATGTATGATTTTGTCAGTCTGAACCTTGCTATGATGTATAATTACAATGCATCAATAAATAATTATAAAAAATAAAATTATAAAAGGAAGAAAAATAATTTAAACCTAATATCTTAAGTACATCATCTTATGCCTCTGATCTCCAGTCCCTACGTGCACACACATTTCATTAGTTTAGGAGTATTTGTGGGACTGCAAGACAAAAGAAAATAGATGTCAATTATTTAAACTGTCCAATGTTGAATCATTAGGAAAAAAATGTTTAGCTACATGAAATTCAGACAGAGCTAACATATAGTCAAGACAGGAGAGCTGATAATATAGCCTGGAAGAACCTCACTGCTTTTGCATTCTTGTATTGATGTTCTCTGTTCATATTTTATATGCAACCAGATTTAGGGACATAAATTGCCAAAATTAAAATATAATATATTTATTATTGTAAAAACACATACCACCCTGACATGTCATGCCAAGCTATAGATAATAAGATCTACTTTTAAATGAAATTGAATTTTATGTGTTTTCTCCATAGCTTTGGTAAATTAATAAATGTAAAAATGACAAAAGATCAAGAAGCCTTAGGTATATAATCATTAAATATTTTCACACAAATATTTGAGGCTTTGAAAGTTCTGTCCTCAAATAAATGGAAACATTTTAATATCATATTTCAAGAAGTTTTATAAAACTTGTGCTAAGACCGTTTAAACTCTCCTGTACGGATAATGTTGGCATTTTTATTGTAATTCCTGATAAATAGGATTCAACCAATATTTTAAAATATTGAAGCCTGCATGAGAAGATGTTCTCCTTTTATTAGTTATATTATCTCCAGTTCTTCTGCTTAACTAGCATTGGGGTTTGTATTATTTCTTCATAGCTTTGGTGAGAACAGTAAATCACCTCTTTAACATGCTTAAGTCCTCACTTACTGGAACATCAAGTATTCCAATAAATCCCAGAGGATTAATAAGGAACCCTATAGTCATAGCTGCATGTATTACAAGTATTCACAAGCAGTGCTGTACTGATCATAAATTTTAAAAGATAATTATTTAAGCTAATCTATGTCTTAACAATTATCCTAAATTCAATGATCCAATTACTACTTTAATGAATCAAAATTACAAATTGGGCAAAACTGGAAACTGGGAATATAATTCAGTGGAAGAGGGTTGCCCAACATGTGCTAGGCTGTGGTTTGATCTGCAGCACTGCATGTGCACATGCACATACACACCACACACACACACACACACACACACACTTATTTTTTTACTTTTACTGATGCATCATAGTCTTACCTAATAATGTATTTCATAGTAATGGTGACACACATGCACACAGCACTTGGTGGGCTTTCCCCACCCCTTCCTCAGTCCCCACTTCTCCATACATGATATGCAGATTGGCACTGGTATTCTCACATATGTATATAATGTCAATGAAAATGGTTCTTTCATTGATTCTCACTTTCCTTCCTTCCCATGCCTTTCTCCAGACCACCTCTCTAGCTCCACTGGATTTTCTCCTCCATTATCTAAAGTCCCTCTTAAATCCCAATTACTCCATAGCTTCTGCATATGAAAGAGAACATATGACCCTTCACTTTTTCTGACTAATTTTACTTAACGTAATGTTCACCATGTTCATCAATTTTCCTGCAAATGACATAATTTTGTTCTTGTTTATTACTGAGTAAAATTTCATCGTGTGTATATCCCATAATTTTGTAATCCATTCATTTGTGGATAGACACCTAGGCTGATTCCATAATTTGCTATTATAAATTGTGGAGCTATAAACATGTATATGCATATATTATAATAATATTCTAATTTCAGTCTCTTTGGAAAGATACCTAGGAGTGATAGAGCTGGATCATATGGTGGATCCATTTCCAATTTTCTGAGTACTCTCCACACTGATCTCCATAGTGGATACACTAATTTTAAATTGCACCAACAATGTAGAAGAATGTCTGTTTCCTCACATCCTCACCAGCACTTGTTGTTTGACTTCTTGGTGATTGCCATTCTAATTGGATTAAATGGAATTTCAATGCAGGTTTGATTGCATTTCCCTAATTGCTAATGTTGTCGAACATTTCCTCGTGTATTTATTGGCCATTTATATTTCTTCTCTTGTGAAGTGTCTATTTAAATTGCCAATTTCTTGATAGGTTTATTAGTTTTGTTTGTTTGTTTTTTAGTGTTAAGACTTTTAAGTACTTTGTATACTCTAGATATTAGTCCTCTAAAAGAGGAATAGGTCTTCCAGCATTCTGAACTGTAGGCTCTTTTTTTAAACTTTTCATGGTTTCTTTAGATGAGAAAAAACCTTTAGTTTAATGCTATCTCAATTATTATTTTTTGTTTTAATTTCCTGAGCTTTGGGGGTCTTATTGAGGAAGTTTCTACCTGTGCATATATGTTGGATTGTTTGACCTATGCCCTCCACTAGTAATTTCAATGCTTCTGATCAAATTTCTAAGTGTTTGATCAATCTCAAGTTGACTTGTGCAGGATGAGAGGTGGGGAATTAATTTTATTTTACTACAAATAGATAACATTCTCCAGGAATGGTTTGTAAATAAAGTAGGTTCTTCTTGGGTCCCTGCAGGAAAGAACAAGTTCAGCTCTAGCCACAGGAGTTTGCTGAATTGTTTGGCTGGTTCATCTGTAGACTTACAGTGGTATTGACAAGGAGGGATATAGTCATTGTGATCTTTGCGGGAACGTCTTGTCATTTTTTGGTCTGTGTTCAGCTGCAGCTGCAGGAGTTCACTGGGTAGTCTGAGGATTCACACTTTTGCAGTATCAGTATTCAAGCATGGAGAGAAGAATGTGACTGCTTTTGATGATGGTTTTCTTCAATCACTGGCTTGACAAGATTCTGCTTCTTCTTTGCAGAAATTGGCTTCTGAGAGCAACCAGGTCAAGACAGCTACCACCCCACCAGCCCTGGTGTGAAGTCACCAAGATGGTGCCTGCCCCTGCTTTCTGCTCACCAGAAAAGATGTGGGGAGCTCATTTGAGTCCTCTGCTCTCTGTGCTGCCTCAAATTTCCCAGGTTTCTAGGGTATTTCTTCTGTTGAATTGTGACTACTTTTCTTCTCTTGCCAAGAAGCAGTCTTCCTGCTTGCTGAGTTCTGAGTCTCAGAGCAATGAAATGCATTGTCTTCCTCTATTCTGCCATCTTTAATCTTAACACAAACATAATTTAAACAACAAACTAATTATTGAAGTAACAC
Source organism: Graphiurus murinus (assembly GCA_004027655.1). Classification (NCBI taxonomy): domain Eukaryota; kingdom Metazoa; phylum Chordata; class Mammalia; order Rodentia; family Gliridae; genus Graphiurus; species Graphiurus murinus. The sequence continues at coordinate 17,104 of PVLC010004255.1, forward strand.
ATCCTTTAAAATATAAATAATAAATATATTAAATCTTTCACATACACAATTTATTTTTGGATATTATATTCATTACAATTAATGTGAGTATACTTTTACAAATATACATAATGGAAAATTATATGGTATATAATTTCTATATAAACAGAAAAAATACTGGGATTAATTGGTGACAGAGTATGTCAAATGCATGGGTGGTATTTTGATCTCTTTAATTTAAAATCTATTTTAATCTCTTTCCTTTAGTCTATGTCTTGACCTCCTTAATCCACTTGAAAAGTTGATGACAAATGAAAAAATAAGAAAAGTTTTATCACATCATCATCTCTTACTTCACTCCTTAATTTATCAAACCATTTCAGCTAGCTATCCTCTATATACAGAGCTGCATTGAATTGTCAGTGTTGTCCTTCTTCCCTGCATAACTTTATAAGGGGAGCAAATCTATAAATTGGCAACTTTGAAATCATAAATGTGGCCACTGTTTTATAACCCAAAGCAAATCTTTTAATATTGCAAAAATTTTAAGGAATATGCTCTTAGAAAATGAAAGCTTATTTATTGAGGTCACTCTTTTCAAATATAATGCATTCAATTTTCAAACTTTCCAGTATTTGGAAATTATATACACCTTATGAAATTAACATTAGTAGAAATTGACACTATCAAAGGAATTTTAGATATCATCATATTTAGTCCCCAAATTTGGAATAATAAATTTCAAAAGTTCAAATGAAAGACCAAGACAGAACTATTCAAATATAATATTCTGATAATATGATTATAATTAAGAGCAATCAAAATGAAGGGAACATCTAAAGACCCACAAACTCATATATTTAAAGAACATTTATAAGAGATAATAGGGCACAATGCACAGAGGAGTAAAGGTTTGAAAATAAACTGTTTAGTAGGAGAATGGGATAAAGAATTTTTAAATGTTTGGATATCTCTGAAGAGTTTAATAGGCCCTTGTGTGTATAGAAGTCCATCAGTAGAATAGATTCATAGAAGTTAAAGAGGTAATGTTTAAAGACAAAGCCATTCTGGATCCTCCTATATATTTTTATAAAAATATTTAAACATTCTTTATATTGTTATTTTTGCTATTATTTCCACTGATCTTCTTAAGTAAGCCAAACTCATTTTCTTCTAACATCATTAACTTTTTTTGTTCCTTCTGTTCCCAGTGCTTTACCTTGCCTCATCTCATAGCTAACTTTACCTCTCCTTCAAGATTCTATGTACTATACCTTAATAAATTTTAGTGCAAAATTTAGTCTATATTATAATTTAGTCATGTTTTTTATTTGATTATTTGTTTCATGAAAAAAACAGAAGCTATCTCTTTGGGAATAAGGAGCCTTATTTTGTTGATCCCTGTATTTTCGACCCTCAGCACTAGACCAGGAACATAAATAGATAATAAATATTTGATAAATGTAAAATGAAGTGAACACAATCTCTGCTGTGCTAGAGATTGCTATCTCCCAATATCCATGTCCTTTTCATCCTTTCATATAGAGTAGTATGAATTTTGTTGTGCACATGGCTGCCAAGTTAAAGACATGTCCCGCCTCATTTTCTCATATATATATAATTTTACAGGTACATTACATTCTAACATCATAGTATAATTCACGGTGACAGTGACATACATGCACATAGCACTTGGTAGACTTCCCCCAGCTTCCGTCCTACTCCCCCTTCCCCATACAGGATATTGACACTGGCATTAGTATTCTTATATATGTAAATAATGTCAATGGAAGTGATTCCTTCATCATTTCTCTTTCTACTCGTCCTCCACTCCTTTCCCTAGACAATTTCCCTGGGTCCACTGAAGTTTTTTCGTGGTTATCCGAAGTCCTTTTGGTATCCTGATTACTACCTAGCTTCTGCATATGAGAGAAGGCATACAACCCTTCACTTTCTGTGACTGGCTAATCTCATTTAACGTAATGTTCTCTATGTCCATCCATTTTCCTGCAAATGATACAATTTTGTTCTTTATTGTTGAGTAAAATTCCATTATGTGTATATCCCATAATTCTGTAATCCATTCATCTGTTGATGGACATCTAAGTTGGTTTCATAAATTGCTATTGTGAATTGTGCTGCTATAAACATGGATATGCATATATTACTGTAACATTCTGATTTCAGTACCTGTGGAAAGACATGGCCTTATTTATAACTAAGTTTGTCCACATGACAAGTTTTGGCCAATGATATGTGAGCAGTAGAGCTATAGCTTCTAGTCCCATACTTTAAAAAGGGTTGAGGGGAATCTTCCCTTTGCCTATTTTATTTTTCCATTGACTGGGATATGAATGTAATGGTAGGAATTGGCTAACTACTCTGGAACCAAAAATCAGAGTTACCTTTTGAAACTGGCAGAGCAAAAAGTAAAAGAACTTGACTTCTTGGTTGACACTATATTTAACATTAGAATGGACAATTTACCTCAGATTTGAATGAAAGGAAAATAAATTTTGCTTAAGCTGCATAATATTTGCATCTTTGCTATAACAGCTAAAACCTGTACCTTAACAAACATAGCTTTTAACAAAGTCACTTTGACTGTCTACAACTAAGAACACTGTAATTACCTAGTGATTATCAAGCATTGATACTTCAGAAATAAAATGGTCAATTTTATTCCTAATTTACTGAATAATAGTTAGAGGTTTTGTCAGCTTGGAAAAAAAAGATCTTTGCAAGAATTGGACTGAAGTTAAATCTATGTTTCTTCTGAGAGCTTTTATTTTTGGGTAACATTTCAGTTGTGGATCCAGTCTTTGTTTAAAACAAAGATTTTAAACAAAGAAATGGGAGGTGGGTAATTGAATTGTTAAGGGCAAACATTGCAAGAGAAAATTAACTTTCTAAAACATAAAGCAGAATATGTTTTAAAGGAAGTGTGTCAGACTTTCAGAAATTTTGAATATACTCCAAAAAGTTCCTGAGTTTTGGCTCTTTTTGTATCTAATGTGCATAAATGATCAAGACATGGAGACCAGCTGCAAATACATTTAATTTTATAATATACAAATATGAAGACTGAATTACATGCAAGGTGAAGTGAAAGAGGGTCCTGAATCTTTGTGAGTGATAAATTATACATGTAGTAAAAAGAGAGTAAACAAAAGAATACAAAGTTAAAATGAATTCAGATATAACAGAATGAAAACAATTTTTAAAACCATCAGTGTGATCCTTATTGCAATAATATTAGCTAATTTATCACAGCATAAACCGCCATTGTAGAATTAATAAATTATTATGCCTGCATGTTCCCATGTCTCAGGAATAAAATCTTTTTTTTTTTTTTTTTTTTTTTGTAACCCTAGAGCATTCCACCTCTGGGCTGCACCCCTAGCTCTGTTTTTTGTTTTTTTGTTTTGTTTTGTTTTGTTTTAATGTGGAAACAGGGTCTTACTAAATTGATGAAAGTCTCACTAAGCTGTGAAGCTGTCCTTGAACCTGCAATCTTCTTGTCTCAGCCTCCCAAGTACTGAGATTACAGATATGTGTCACCATGTCTGACTCGAGAATATAATCATTTGAATGGTACATGTTACAATGGTATCTAACATAATTTTACTAATGGATAAAAAAAATATTTTGTAGAGAAGTTGACAAAAGACACCAAAAACAACTGGAAAACCACCCATGAGTTATGTTTCCCAGAGCATCCTTCTCCAGTGTTAATCTTGAATGGTGAGGGTTTCAAGGAAGGAAGATTTGTCTTCCTATGACTGATTCTTATGATAATTTTGCTACAGGTACTTTAATGTGATTTACTTTAAAATGTGATCCAATGTTATTTTTCCAAAAATAACATGAAGTGCTTTTGATTATTTGAGCATTAACAAACAATGCTAATCCTTTCATAGTATCTGCATTTTTTTCTCTACCCTGACCCTTCCAAAGATATAGTTCTTAAAATAGTTTATTTGGGACATTAATACAGTAACCCTCATTTATCTGCAGTTTTACTTTCTGTGGTTTCAGTTACCCATGTGTCAACTGTAGTTTTAAAATATTAAATTGAAAACTCCTGAAATAACCAACCCATTAAGTTTTACATTGTATCCCATTCTGAGCAGCATGATGAAATCTCACACTGTCCCATTCTGTCATGCCTGAGGAATGTGAATCATCATTTTATCCAGCAGATCTATGCTGTATGCAGTACTTACCTGTTAGTATCAGCAGTGCAGGTTATCATATCAACTGTCCTGGTATGTCAGGGCTATGTTCAAGTAACATTTTCTTTGTAGCTGAACACTACATCACAATGCCCAAGTCATTCGTCTCACTTCATCTCTTCAGATAGTCACTATATTATCTCACATCAACATAAGAAGAGTAAGTACAATATGATATTTTGAGAGAGAGGGAGAGATACCACATTCACACAACTTTTATTAGAGTACCTATAAATTAGAGTATTTTATTTTATCAATTGCAGTACTGGAAATTGAACCCAATTATACTCTACCACTGAACTACATCCCAAGACATTTTTTTTATTTTTTTAAAATTTGAGACATTGTTTTGCTAAATTGCCAAGACTACCTTTCAAATTGCAATCCTTCTACCTCAGGCTCCTGATTAGCTGTGATTACAGGTGTATGTCAGTGCACTTGGCTCTCTTTTATTATTGTTGCTGCTAATCTCTTATTGTATTTAACTCATAAATTAAATTTTATTATAAGTGTGTGGGTATAGAAGAAAGGGTAGTATATCTACTTTTGGTATTATGTTTAGTTTTACACATTCATGAGGGCCTCGGATGGTAGCCTCTGTGGATAAAAGAGGACTACTATAAGTAGTTTGGGCTAGTTTACTTTCTAAATTCATATACTGAGGTTCTTCAATTCCACTTCAACAAACACTATTTAAGCATATAACAATAGTTCACTCTAATTGCTGCAACAAAGGAAAAGAACTGTTTAAATTCTGCAATTCCTAGAAACATGCTTCTCACCAAAGTCAATTTTTATATAAAGGACACATAGACTTAGATGACAAATAAATAGTGAATTGTTTGAAAATGTAATTATGTCTTACAAAGTATTTCAATCATGCTTACATTTTAAGTATTTGCTTTTACCTGAAATTCAAATTTGCTTAGACATCCAGTATTTTACCTGGCAAGCCTAGCCATCATATATCCCTCAAAGGGCTTTATTATGAAAAGATTGGAGCCACAGGAAGTTTTATGGGAAGGAATACCACACATGGCTCCAAATGGCATTCAGTAGTGTGTCCATCTGAAATGGGAGATTGAGTTCTCTCTTGAAAAGCAACTCTGATTAGATTTCTAGCTTTTGGCTTTAGACTAAATAATCATTTCAACCTTAAAAAGATTTCTTGAAGGTATCACAGAGTAAATTAGGCAAGAGCTACTAGAGTAAGATCAGGGCTACCACATACAACCCTTTTTTCCTCTCTTTGCTGACTAGAAACTCCTAGGAACTGGACCCCCACTCACATCCTACCCTTCACAACCCAATCCCACTTATCTCTTCCCATCAACCTTTGCTAACATGCAGTTAAAATTACTCGTTCAGCAGAAACACAGGCTAGAAGGACTTATATTAGATGAGCTACTACCAGGAAAATGGCTCTGGTGAAATAGAGCCATTTTCCAGCATTTGGGAGTCTGAGACTGCAGGATCCGGGTTCCCGGCCAGCCTCAGCTGTTTAGTGAGGCTCTCTGCAAATTAGTGAGACCCTGTTTCAAAATAAAGAATAAAAAATAGGGCTGGTGCTGTAGCTTGGAGGTAGAATATCCCCGGGTTCCATCCCCAGTACCGCAAAGTGTGAACTGGGAGGTTGAGGTACAGAAACCAAAGTTCAGCCTTGGTCTTAAGTTAGTAGTGCCCTCTGGTGCCTAAGAAAAGAAAACAAATTCCTCCTGAGAAAAATAATTTAAGCCCTCAAATTATATCTCAAAGTAATATTTCATACACTATAGCTAGCAAGCAAACATATAATGATCACTCACTATGAAATATGAAGATGTTAAGCTAGCCTAATCAAAAAGAATAGGCAACAGAAGTATACTCCCAATAATTCCATGCATTTGAATTGTTTTATTAGAAACCAGTTGGAAAAGAAAAACCAAAACTATGCTATGTTCATATCTAAATTTAAAATTTAAGCAAGAAATCATAAGAAATATTGCATATTTGAATAAATATCAAATTAAATGTCATACAAAAAATGCAATGCTAAGATAGTTTAAAAGTATCCTAGCTGAAAAGAGAATTAGTGAATTGGAAAACATATCAGAAGATATAGGAAGATAAAAATATATACAACATAGAAAAGATGATGAGAGAGCTGGGCGTTGGTGGCGCACACTTGTAATCCCAGCATTCGGGAGGCTGAGACCAGAGGATCCGGGTTTGCGGCCAGCCTCAGCTACCTAGTGAGGCACTCCGCAACTTAGTGAGACTCGGTTTCAAAATAAAGAGTAAAAAATAGAGCTGGGGATATAGCTCGAAGATAGAATGCCCCTGAGTTCAATCCACAGTACCACAAAAAAGAAAAGATGATGAGACATAAATAATACATCAAAATAAGCATATTTAATTAGACTGTAAAAAAAGAGTATTAAGTCCATGAGCGGGGTCAGTATTTATAGATATAATGTGCTAATGAGTTTAACTATATCATTACTGATTTTCTGCCTGCTTGATCTATCAATTACAGAGTGTTGAATACTTTATAGTAGCAAATTTATCTATTTCTCCTTTTAGTTCTAAAAATTTTGCCTCAAATATTTTGACACTATTGTTAGCTGCATATGAGAAAGACTTATGTCTTCTTGGAAAAATGATCCCTTTACCATTATTGATGCCCCTCTTTATCCATGATAATTTCCCTTTTTTCAAGTATGCATTGTCTGAAATTAATACAGTTACTCCAACTCTCTTTAGATTAGTGTTAGCAAGAGACGTCTTTGTCCATCCATTGTTAACCTGTAGAATCTCTATACTTACAGGGGATTTCTTATAAACAGCATATAAATGGGCCTTATTTTACCCTTGTTTATCAATTTTTAATTAATAGATTTATATTATTCATTTTTAAAGTGCTTATTATCTTTAGTCTCATATCAATCACATGAGACTAAAGATAATAAGATAATGAGACTTTCGTTCATTATACTTTTTTTTTTTTTTTTTAC
>PVLC010004255.1:24410-50504 GCA_004027655.1 Graphiurus murinus
CTGGGGATTGAACTCAGGGGCATTCTACCTCCGAGCTACACCCCCAGCCCTATTTTTTTTTATTCTTTATTTTGAAACCGAGTCTCACTAAGTTGCGGAGTGCCTCACTAAGTAGCTGAGGCTGGCCGCGAACCCGGATCCTCCGGTCTCAGCCTCCCGAATGCTGGGATTACAAGCGTGCGCCACCACGCCCGGCTGTTCATTATACTTTTTAATCTCACTTTTGTTTCTTTTTTCCTTGTCTCCTTTGATTTAAGTAAGCATTTGGTATGAATCAATGTAATCTCTTCTCTTACAATATCAGTTATACATCTTCTACAGTTTTTGAAATTAGAGTTTTCAGTATATATTTTAATTAATTGAATTCTGCCTTTAAATTATACTACACCACTTCATGTGTAGTTTATGTATAGTATAGAAGGGGACTTCTCATTACACATTCTCATCCTTTATGGTATTGTATATTCATTTTATCTATCTGTAATGCTATATCCATGCTATATTTTATTACTGTTATTACTTTAAATAGCAATCATTTAAAGAAATTAGGAATAGTAATCATTTAAAGATTAAATATTTTATCTTCATTATTCTTTCCCTGACACTTCCTTTATTTATGTAGATCCAAATTCATGCCTAAATCACTTTCCCTCTCTTTGAAGGACTTCTTTGAACATTTCTTGCAAGGGAGATGTGCTGTTGATCAATTCAGTTTGTTTTTATTATCTAATCTCATTCTTATACTTGTTCCTCTTAGCATCTGTGCTCCCCACCCCCAGCTTCTATCAAAATTATCTTTGCTTTCATGTTGTGCAATTTGAACATTACATACCTAGGCATATTTTTGTAGTGTATTTCTGCTGCTTTATCTTTTCTGTGTTCCTTGGATTTGTTATTTGGTGACTGTCATTAGTTTGGGAAAGATTTTGCAATTGCTATTTTGCATATTTCTTTTCTGATTTGTTCCATCTCTCTTCTCTTGTTTTACCTTTTGGATGTTTTAACAGTTCTAGTTTGTTTCTAAATTTTCTTCCTTTTCCTTCAATGCTTTTCTTTCTTCCTTCCTTCTTTCTTTCCTTACTTTATTCCTTCTTTTTTTTAATTACTAGAGGAGTTTTTATTGTCATACATTCAAACTTATTGATTTTTCTCTCAGCTGCATCCAGTCTACTATTGAATCTATCAGACACTGTTTTACTGTATTTTAGGTTTTTGTTTGTTTTCAGCACTTCTTTTAATTCTTTCTTGGAGTTTCTATCTCTCTTGCTACATCATTCATTGCTTGCACTCTGCCCCCCTTTATCACTGGAGGCCTTAAAATATGAATCATAGTTTATTTTTAATAGACATTAGTTTTTAGAGCCATTTTCGGTTCACATCAAAACTGAGGGGAAAGTACAAAGACTCCTCATATACTACTCATATACCATACACACTAACATCCTCCAATATAAAAATCTCACACCAAAGTGTCAAATTTGTTACAGTTAAACCCACACTGGCACATCATCACCCATATCCCATAGTTTATATTAGGTCTCAATCTTGGTGTTATACATTCTTTTAGTTTGTGCTATTATAGCTATTTTAATACCTTATTTACAATTTTAAAGTTTGCATCATATCTAAATCTCATTTTAATGTGTGATTTGCCTTGAAATTGTGAGTATGTTGTTAGTTATCTTCTAATATGCCTTGCAATTATTTTTGTTATTATTATTGAAAGACAGACATATTGTATTGAGTAATATGAACTTAGGTAAAGACATTTTATTGTGAACTCTCATGCCATTCATGCTAGCAGTTGGGCTGTGCTTAATGTTGTTACATCTATGTTTCAGAGGCTTCAGTTTTCTACTTTTATTATTTTAACTCCTCTGTGTATTTTAGGCTTCCATAGGTACTTTTTTCTTGGAAAGAAAATTTGTGTTTTTGTATATTTTTCAGCTGTAATAAGCTATCATTATATTGTACTCTGTTGTGTGATGGTAAGATGTGAGGAGGGAAAGCATTCTACAATTTTGTTACTACATCTCAGTTTCTCAGTAAACCTATATCCATAGTTTGTGACCTTCACAGGTGACTTTTTAGAATGTTAATTATTTAGGCAAGACAGAAAATATAGAAGGGGATGAAATAGAAGAACTACTTTTCTTCTAGGTAGAATGTTTTTTCTTCTGGTAATGTCCCCCCCCCCTTATAAAGGAGAATTATTCTTACGAAAAATTATCTGATGTATTTCTCAATGATTATTCTTCCTCTCTACCCTACCAAGTCTGGTAGGGTATCTCTTTGGCTCTTCATTGTGAGAATCTGATGAGATGCCTAAAGGTAAAACTCATGGAAGTGTGGGAACACTCTTAGGATCACATTTCCCATGAGTTTCTCAACCTCATGATAGACAGCCTCTAGTAACTCATCAACGTTGCCATTGTGTGTTCCCACCAGTATACAGCATCAGTGGCTTCTGCCCCAGAGAAACAGGCCCTGGCTGTGGCTTTCTAGATTTGCAGGTATCTCCAGATTGTGAGATAATACTTTGAGTTTGCCAATATTAATTTGTTTATAGGTTCAAGGAAAGTAGCAAAAACCAGAAGTTCCAAGGGAGGTTTTTATTTTCTCTCAAAATAGAGTAACCTGGAGAATATAAATCAACAATGACAGCAACAAAACATTTATTAAATATCTATCATGCCTCAAAACTACTCTAGGTTCTGAGTACTACTCTGGCTGTGTAGTGCTTGAGAACAACTGAGTTAAAATCAAGTACTGTCTCCTTATGATTGTCACTCCTCAGCCTTTTTTACCCAATAAGACTCTAAGGGGGAAAAATCATAACAGGAGAAACCCTTGAATGCACATTATTAGTGGTCATTCTTAAACAGAACTTCCTCTGAGTTGGAGAGTGGGGCACCAAGAATATATGGTGATTACCTTTATTTTGAATCAGGAATATATGGATTTTAAGCTTATTTTTTTATTTAGTACACTGTTTATACCTATTTCCATTTTCTGCTCTACTTTTAACTGTGAGTCATCCCAAGAAGAAGTATAGGCCTACTCATATTAGAAGATGAATTATAATAAGAGATAAGAAATAAATACTCTGCCAAAGTTTTACAGACACTATAATCAGTGATACCTATCACTTATGACAGCAGATAATATTTTTCCATTGAATCATTTACACATTCTTTCTGCAAGCACTTCTTAACAGAAGATTTAGTCCAGGTTCTGTTTTAGTTAACATAATAACTAAAATTTATTACTTATTGTTGAAGATACCAAATTTCATTATTAAAAATGAACATCTAATGAATTAAAGTGATACATAGTAGTAGACGCTACATTAGATATGTGTAAAAATAGAGCAAATATTATTAAGAACAACATATGATAAACATTAATACCTAAACTTATTTAAACCATATTGCCAAGTTTTCCGATTTTAAATGTTCACCCATCTCTTATAGTTTCCAACTAATAAAAATGCTCCTTTGCTTGATTCCTTCCAATTTTGCTTAAATGTTTACTAAATCATGACCTCAGTGAGCATATGTCAACATTATTTCTGAAAGTCACATTGGCCCTGAGAGGATGAATGGAAGACAGGTAACTTTATCTAATTATACTCATGGATGGTATCCCATATTATAATTTGTTAAACTACCTGATTAATTCTAATGATAAGAGAGCCAATACTCTTGGGTCTTATAATCAGAATTATTTTTTCCAGATGGCAACAATGTATATATAACTAATGTATATATACCAGTTTGTATATGAATATGTTGAAAAAAATAAAAATTGGAAGGTGAAAGAGGGAAATTGGAAGACATTTTTATGAGTTGATTTTAGCACCTTTGTTGATTCTGTGTTTTCAAACATTAGGTCTTGTAGGTTGGTCTTATTAATAAAAACATAAAAGAGTACCTAGTAGTACAGTTGTATATATTTCAAAACCATCTGGTTTAAATTTCAGTAGACATCTGGAAATATTAATTATGTTTTAATAACTCATTCTTTAAGGGAATTACTGTTCTCTTATTTCAAAACATGAAAGGCCGTATTTTGAAAAAAGAAGCCTATTGATCTTTAATATTCTGTGGTTTCACAAAGTAAAAAAATGATATACATAAATATCATAACCTAGGTAGACCACTTACAATTTGGTTTAAATTTTCAGTATCAAACATATATCACTTACTACTGTGTAAAAAATATAAACATGGGAGCACCCTGTTTTTATTGGTTGAAATAAAAGGGCAATGTAAGAAATAACATAATATATTGATAGAGGAGTGAAAATAATGGCAAGAAAGTTTAGAAACCTGTTGTAATAAATTCAGGAAATATAATGAGGATCAGGATTAAAGTTGTGATCATGGAAATAAAGTGAAATGACATAAAGCACTTCAAGTCATATAAGCAATTGAAGGGGAATTGAAGATCTTGATAATGGCTACCATTCGTTGAGTAAGGGTAGGGCAATGGGCCAAAATATTTTCAAATATCATTTTACTTAATGCTAACAAAATGTTATAAATATTACCATTTCATTTTAGTAGATATGGATATGGATTATAAACATTGAATAATTTGTTCATGATTGAACAGTCTTGCTTTGAGTCAACCCTGGATAAATTTCAGAGTTCTCAGGTTGTGGCTGCCACTACTACTGCTGTACTATTTCAAGCCTAGATGACACAGTGTCATTAAACCAGGAGAATGGCAACTGAGCAATATCTTGCTGGGAAAGGATGTTAATAAATATCCTCTTGAGCTTGTTTTAGTTTGAGGAGCCTATGGAATGTCTAAGTTTATATTTTCCATTAACAGAAGTAATTTGTACTATATTGATTAAGTAGAATATTTGTATTTAAATGCAGAATTTCATTTCTAAAAAACTTCCTTAGCATATTACTGTTTTCCACCACAAAGACAGTGCACCTAAGTGCAAACACGCACTAACACAGCTAAATGGAGTAGTGCCCATTTGCTCTATGCTCCTGTGGGCCGTGTGCTATTTCTTAGAAGCTTTTATGGTAGTTTCTCTACTCTCTTTTTACATTTTGAAGTATCTTCATGATTCAACAGATTCAATCCCTTCTTAAAATTGCCTTTACTGTTTTTAAGGCCAAATTCTTTATTTTCTGGAATATTTATCTATTGGGAATTTAATATTTCTTAAATTGCTAGTTACTTTTATTGGAATTATTACTGCTTTGTTGGTGCTCTGGTACAAACGTAGCTTTTTAGTGTTCTACTCCAGTCAGATTTTTTAAATTCTTTTATTTTCAGGACATGATTTTGTGGAATATAAAGTTTGGTCAGGAACCCGTGTATTATGTTTTAGTAGAGATTTAAAGGGCATTTTGTTTTGTGCTGTAGAGTAAACCCATTGGGGCCTCATACATACTAAGCACATGCTCTACCATTGAGTTACAGCCCCCAAGTCCCCCATGAGTTTTAAACAAAAAGAAATGTCAAAATCTAGGCATTGATTGAGAGAAAACACCACATAAGAGGGGCCTGAATTATTTATTCATATATTCAACAAATACTTACTGAGGCAGGTTCTCAAGGGAGAGGAGACTGTGAAAATGACCTAGTTTATTTCTTAATGCAGTTTTAAATTTTTAAATAAGCACATATTACATAAATCACATTATCCTGAGTTTTCTACTAGCCTCCTGTGAAATTCATTTCTCTTTCAAAAGAGATCGAAAACCCTAGCTTTGGTTTCCTGTAGGATCTGAAAGAGAAGTACACATGATTCCATATTAGCTTGAGTTTCATTAGTTCTCCAGGAGAGAAAATGGAATATTTTACTTTCCTGATTCATTTTCCAGTCTACATTTACCAGATATAAATCCCTTTAGGTGTATCATCACTTCTTTGAGCATTACCCAAGGGATGCCAGAGAACATCCAGAAATAGTGTATTTCCATCTTCCTTAGGGAAACAACAGATTATTAATGAAATGTATAAAGTGAAAGTATACATTGATTTTGAGCTTGATGGGATCATGCTGATTGGCAACCAATATATTTATTTACTTCGGATTTTTAGTCAGTTTTTTACAGCTTTCACCACTTTCCAACCATGATCAGTGTGGTGGTGGATCAAATAATCTATTTCAGTCAGTCTGGTATTTTTTATGAAATTTTTAGAATATATGGCTTCCACTTTCAAACTATAGGGTATTTTCTTTAAAATTTTAAGATATTAGAGGACATTGGGTAATAGAACCATGAATTGGTAGTAAATAGTATTTCAAAAATTTTTAATTTTGATTTTGAATTTAAAGTATTAATTTGGTACTTTTCAGAAAAATATTCCTATCCTTGAAAGCATTCCTGTTTCAACATCTAACTTATAATTATAGTATAGTTTGATCCCAAACCAATATTAAAATTTATTTCTTCTCCTGGAGTGGTGACACACACGTAATTCTAACAACTTGGAGGCTGAGGTAAGAGGATCAAAAGTTCAAGACCAGCCTCAAAAATTTACCAAGACTTATCTCAAAATAAAATATGAAAGGGCTAGAAATTTAGCTCACTAAGTAGGGAAATTTTCAATTTAATCTCCAATACTGCTAAAACAAATAGTTGAATGAACAAACAGAAAAATATTTTAGAGACTTTAATAAAAGCAATATAATTCATTATTGATAGTTAAGAGAAATTAATCAACCTAAAAGAACTTCATTTTGTCTATCCCAGCATACCCTCATATTTTAATATAAATTAATATATAATATTTAATATATAAAATTTATATCTGGCAGAACATACATCTGTGTATATACAAATTCTCTTCAACTTACAATATGATCATGTCTCAGTAAGCCCATAGTTGATGAAAAGTATCATAACTACAAAATGAACTTAGAATACCTAACCTACTGAACACTAAAGTTTAGAAGTACAGTATACATCAGAGTTTAGCAGTATCTGTTGTTTATCCTCATGATCCTGACCCTGACTGGAAGCCACTTCCCTCTGCTGCTGCCCAATATCACAAGAAAGTATGGTATCACACATTTCTAGTTGGGGAAAAATCAAAAGAGAATCAAAATTAAAAGAATGGGGCCTAGTTAATGAACAAGTTTTCACACTAAAGTTGAAAAGTCATTAAATGGAACCATTTCACATCAGGAACCATCTATATACATACATATATACAGAGAGACATTTATCTACTTGGAAAATAAGCTTAGCTGTATCTTATTAAACATACCTATGAACTTAGGCTGAGAAATTGTATCAATTATATATTGCCTAAAAGAGTTAATATTTTTCATGACTGACATAGGGAATATTATACATTTGATTTGTTTTCATTACAAGCTCAATTTTTGTATAAATTATGATTTATAATTTTTTTAGGTACCATATATTTATACAGAAAGTGAAATCTATATTTTGTTCAGTTTAAAATCTGTCCACTGAGTGATTTTTGTGTATATTAATTAGTATATGCAAATTAGTTAATGCACACAATTAATTCAAGTTCACTGCATACTCTCATTCAGATTATCCTACAAGAAATACTCCTCAATATGGCCATATCAAGTGTCATTTATAAGAAATGTATAATTTTTTTTTTTTTTTTTTTTTTTTTTTTTTTTTTTTTGCGATTCTGGGGATTGAACTCAGGGGCATTCTACCTCCGAGCTACACCCCCAGCCCTATTTTTTATTCTTTATTTTGAAACCGAGTCTCACTAAGTTGCGGAGTGCCTCACTAGGTAGCTGAGGCTGGTCGCGAACCCGGATCCTCTGGTCTCAGCCTCCTGAATGCTGGGATTACAAGCGTGCGCCACCACGCCCGGCAGAAATGTATAATTTTTAAAAGGTAAAGTGAAAGATTTTTTTTACATATAATCAAGAGTATTTTCCTTTATATTACACAAAATTACTATAAAGAAAATAGCTGTCCCATTTCATAATTTATCTATAAAAATTAATTGGACCTGTTCTTGATTTAACTATTACAAAAGAAAAAAAAACATTCTTTGTCTTGTTGCACATCACAACTACTACTTTTTAATAGGATAAAAAAGTAGTACTCAAGGATATCTCAATTTATTAAATAATTAAAGGTTCTGTAACCTAAATTCATAATTGTATCTTTAAAATCTTGCTGATATAGCAATGATTTTTTCACTCAAGAGAAAAAAAACGCTCCTTTAGGCAAATTAGCAAAGCAGCCTTTCATGTAATTAATATGGCTGTGTAAGCTAAACAAATCTTTACCAACAAATTGCAAGGTAGAAATAAATCTATTCAATTATAGGGCTGAAAAACATGCCATTGAATTATTTCATTAATTAGTGGAATGGATTTAGAGCCAAACTGTGTGAAAATATAAAATAAGCATATGCTCAACTTATAAATATATGGAACAACTGAAAATAAAGGAAGTTTTAGTATTAGGGACAATGATAGAGAATCAGTGTGTTCTCATATACTTTTTTTCAGTATTTACACATTTTATGCTCTTAATAAATATGTTATTAAATTAATTATTTGGGTTCTACAGATTAAATATTATGTAAAGTGTATTTGCATGAAGGTTTATGTGGTTATCAAAAAGAGATGGAACACTCAAATGGAGAAATAACATTTGATCTGGATACACAGGCTGATTTTCTTAAATATCATGAGTGCTACTAGTTAAAAGAAAACATAAGATTTACAACAGTTGTGGGAAGACATATTGGAGTGGTTTTATTTGGAGCATAGAACTGTCATCACGCTTCCCTGTTCACTCCTTCACCTGCTCATGTGGCGTGCACATGTGGAGTGAAAGTTAGACCTTTAGATCCTCTTCAAAGAGATATTTGTGTCTGAAGCAATATTTAACATACTGTATAACTGATTTCTTCTTTAGCGTACCTCAGTTTGACATACAGTAGCTCTTTCACTGCCTTTCACATAACATTTGTTGAAGTTATATTTTCTGTAATATGCAACTAATGTCAAAAAGGGTTTCAATTCTTCAGTTTTCGGGTGAATGATTAAAAATGTTATATGAAATATTTATCAGTATAGAAGCAGAAATTCTGTAAAATATCTATAAACATTCAAATGTACCAATATTATAAAAATATAAATTTTTCACAAATAATATTAATATCATCTAATTTCATTTTTCCTTTTCATTAACTCTGATATAACTGTGTTTAACTAATCAGACTACTAAGTGAAAATTTCAAAGAAGATAACTTGAAAGTTTGCCATATGCTTTCATTTCCATCCAACTTTATATTTGTATTTATTTAGCCCATAGGACATTTTAAAATATGTATTTGCGATTCAAAAAATTCTATACTCATCACTCCTTTTTTAGATGTCATATATTTCATTAGCAAGTTCACTCTAAGTGACTATTTTTTTCCTTATCAGTAAAATTTCAACATCCAGGTATTGTATGGATACTGAAATTTCCAGAAATGGAGGTACTATATGAAATGAACACAATTGTAATATTTTGCTTTGTTTTAATAATATGGTTTATTTTTATTACATATTAAATTTATTGTCAACTGGTTTATAAAACATGAAAAACTATATATTTTATTGACTTTTTAACATGGAACTTTATCAAAATTTACCACTTCAGAAAGATATTTGTGGTATTAGCCTATCTACACAACTAAATCAATTGATAGTACTTGTATTTATGATTAGCTACAAATGTCAATCATATGAATAATTAATTATATTTTCTTGTTAAATTATCCCCAAACACAAAATGTTTAACATATAAGTAACATGTTACTTAAATTTTATTTAATTCGTCGTTGTGTTGTGGGATTCATCAGCGTCATACATATGTGTGTTTGTGTGTGTGTGTGTGTGTGTGTGTGTGTGTGTGTGTATATATATATACACATATATATGTATATATACACACTAATAAAAGTATATATATGTACACACATATATATATATATCATTATGTAGTTCAGAGTGATAGGGACATACATGCACACAGCACTTGATGATCTTCCCTCTGGAGCTACGGAGTAATTGGGATAAGATGATAATGTTTTTTATTGCTGTGCAGTATCTCATTTTGTGGATATATATATATATATATATATATATATATATATATATATACATATACATTTTTTTGTTTGTTTTTTGTGGTGTGTGGTACTAGAGACTGAACCCAGGAGCATTCTACCTCTGAGCTACACCTGAAACCTATTTTATGTTTTATTTTGAAAAAGGTCTCACTAAGTTGCTGAGGCTGGCCTCAAACCTGTGATTCTCCTGTCTCAGCCTCCCAAGTACTGAGATTACAGGCATGCACCACCACATCGGGCTTGGGGATATACTATTATAGTATTTTTATTTTTTATCAAACTATTGAAACACACATGGACTATTTTCATGTTTGCATGATCAATGAGCCTTTTTTTGTGTGTGTGTGTGGTATTAGGGATTGAACCCAGGGGCATTCTACTTCTGAGCTACACCCCCAGCCCTATTTTTTTGAATTCTTTATTTTTGAAACAGGGTCTCTCTCTAAGTTGTGGAGGGCCTCACTAAGTATCTGAGGCTGACCATGAACCCGGATCCTCCAGTCTCAGCCTCCCAAGTACTGGAATTACAAGCATGCACCACCATGTCCAGCTCAATGAGCATTTTTGAATACATACTTTAGTAGGCACATGTACTCATTTATGTTTGGTGTAAACCTAGCAGCACAATTCACAACTCAAAGGGTATATACATGTTCAAGTTTAGGAGGTACCAGCAAATAGTTTTCCCGAGTAGCTGAACCATGTTTTATTATAATCAGTAGTGTACCAATATTCTAGTTGCTCCACATCTCATCAAAGCTTGACATTGTAATTCTTTTGGATTTTATGCCTCACTGAAAATGTGATGGTATACCTTAATGATATTAATTTTTTATTATCAAGATGATAATAAATGGTGAACACATGTTTGTACATCAAAAGACAATTTGGGTCTCTCCTCTCCTAAAGATTTTGTTCAAGATTTGCTCAGTATTTTAAATGGATTGTGTATGTTTATTGCTGATTTATAGGAGTTTCCTATGTATTCTGGATACGCATCTTCTCTTTGAGATAACATTCACACATACATAAGTAAATTTACCATATTTTGCATCCAATCTAAGCTAAGTCTTTTTTTACTCTCTTTATAGTGTCTTTTGATAAACACATTTGTAATTTTTGGTCTTTTAGTAATCTGATTTAATTTTATATTAAATATAGTCCAACTGGTACATAAAACAAAATTATACATATATAATTTTTTAAGAAACACTTTTGCTTACTGGGTGCTATGAAGTGAATAGGAGTCATGTGCCTTATGATTCAGCCATGATACACTGTGCTGTTACAGGCCCAAAGTAACAGGACTGAATATGGACTGAAACCAAACTGTAAGCCAAAATAAACCTTTCCTCCTTCAAAGTATCTCAGGTATTTTGTCACAGTGACAGAGAGCTGACAAATACTATGTGTATTTGGCTTGTGACACTTCATGTTGCTTACTCTTTGCAAAATAGTCCTTTAAGAAAGATATTTAGTATTAACATTAAATAGAGAAGAAAACTGAGTCTTGCAGAAGTTGTGTAACTTGTCCAAAGTTCCCTACTCATTGAGTGGCAGAAACAGGATCCAATTCTATTTCTCTCTGACTTTATACCCCATGCTTTTTCTATTGATACTCATTTTGCACTCAAAATGTACATTTGGCATTTGGTAAATGAATGCTCAACTGAAATGACTTTTCAATATGGGAATGAAAGAAGAAGGAATGAATGGTGGCTTAAATAATCACCGTACCCCACCTATAACATTACCTCTAGCTAAGATTACAGATTTGTGGGAAGAACATGTAAAAATTTTGTAGGGTAATCTCATTACATGCATGTGGACTCTGCCTCTTACCATTACTACATACTTTTAAAATTTCATGCAAGAGAGTATTTGGCTATATAAATACATAATTTTGTTTCATACTAGACTATGAGGAACAAAACTATTTCATTAAAAACTGTCATTTTTCTTCTAGACTAAAGATTATAGTTTTTATATACCCAAATAATAAATATAAAATTGACTTCCCTCCAATTCCCACATCTGGGATCACCTGAAAACCCCAACAAGCTTAGCACAGTCATTGTTCTTATTTTCTGGGTAGTGAAGGGGCTCAGGTTGCCTCAAATAAAATCTACCATATTGTGTCCAACTCTTAGCTTAGACCTTTTGTCTAAACACTGGGCTTGGGTTTTATTCTGGTGATGCAATCCACTCCTATTATATCTAGGTTGTAGTTCCCTCTCCCTATAGACTAGTGCTTTAGTTTCTACCTTAGTAAATGGTTCTTTCAATATTGGGGCCTTGCTTTACATTTTGCAGAACTACAAGGGACTGAAATCACAATACTGCTCTGCTGCCTGTTTTTCATAATACATGCCAACTATATTTCTGTGTCACCACATAGGTAACATCTATTCTTATACTTCCTATCAATAGTCACAGTTCACATACACAGATATTTAAATTTTACTATTTTTGGAAAAAGTCTGCTATAGGAGCAGATCATATCACAGTTCCACTTTTCCATTTGATTTCCTTCCATTATCATCAAAGGAAGGGACAATATATTTTCCATATTTTTTATTTTCAATACTGTCATATATAAAACTAGACATATATTTCATGCAGAAACATTTTTCACTTTAATTTGTAGAATTTTGCCTGATTGTAGAAAATTAAGTTACAATTTCAAACTCTCACTAAAATTCTCAAAGGTCAAAATTACTGATCTTTTCTACCTGATGTAGGATTGAAATATCATTTTGCCAGCAAAGCTCAAAATAAGCACCATATAAGAGTAAATTATCTTTGTTCACTTAATAAAAAATACAAACAGCTAAATATTAAATACTATAGTAAAACAGGAAAAAGAATAATTTATATGTCATAGCATTATTCTGATAATTACAAGAACAGTTCTTGGAGAATATTACGTTTTCGAAAGGATGAATTGGTACAATACTTGTTATTCAAATGGAGTAAAAGAGTTGCATAATCCTGGGTACCATGTAGGTACATAAAATATTTTTTAGTTAACTGCTTTAAAAGTGAAATTAACTTTAGTTTGTGATTTTTCTTGAATATTTTAAATCACATTTAAAACAAATTCACATTTAAAACAAATATATCCTAATAAATGAAAAGCAATTCACTCATTTTCTTTTTTATTAAAATTTTGTACATTCCAAAAGATAATCCAATCATAGAAAATAAAAACAGGTATTAGTATAGTTATTGTAACTGTATGTCTAGTGTTTTCTTCAAATCTAAAAGCAATTTTTTGTCATCTAATGCTAGGATTATAGTATCAATTTACAATATTTTATTGTGAGTAAATGCTAATAAATTCTACTATGGTTTATAGTGTATAACATGAAGTAATGGCAAATCTTTTGACATTCTATTTTATAAAACACTAACATAATATTCTTTACCTTATTTTTGATTTTATGGGAACAGGATTTTTTATTATTTTTCACCTAGATGGCTTAAGTAAATTAAAATATTTTTTTCTTTTCCATGAAAGTGTTTTAAGTGGTAAAAAAATGAAAAAAATATATCACAGCTTCATAAAAATTCAATGAAACAACTAATGCATTTGTTTTTTATGTATCAGTAAAAAATTTGGAATAAATGCACAGCAATTGCTTAAATTTTATCCTCAGAGGATTTGCTTGCACATGAAACTTTTGATTTTAAAATATATTTCTCCTTACCTTAGGTAGTCTAAAATTTGAACTAGATCTATAACAATAATAATGGCATCTGGAAGCCATTTTTATCAATAGACAAAGCCAAAAGTCAATGGAATGTAACATGTGGATAAAATATTATAACTTTAGCTATGTGGTGAGGTATTTAAATGCCCTTTGGCAGTTGATGTTTTCTTTTGATATGGAACTGTAGAATGCTAATGCTAATACTGCATTGATATTTCCAAAATATTGATGTTTCGAAATCTATTATTGGATGTCATTATTTTCCAAGATTTCAACTAGATAGTATGATATATGATGAGAGGAATTTCTTCATTTATTTTAAATTTTATTACATTTGTGAATTAATCCTGTTGAATATCTATAAATTCGATGGTATTTGTTAAATCATTTTGGGTAAATAATTCAGGAAATAGATTTATTTTTTGAAATTCAACTGCAAGGCATCAAAATAAATTTGAACCACTAGACCATAAGAAAATAAAATGAAGATATGTGGTATGAACCCACATTTTTCATATGGGAAAGATTCACAGACTGCCCCAGAGAAGGAATGGGAAGGAAAAGACATATGCCATTGAAAATTAACTTTGAAAGCCTAAGTCTTTACCATTTTATTTCATTTCCTTTTGAGATTTTAATATCTTACCACAGAGTTTTTATTAACCATTCAATTTTTCTACTGTCTATTTCTATACAAATGTGCATGCTTGTGCATAATTTATCTATTCTATGTGTCTATCTTCTCTTTTTCCTGCTCTTTTCTTTATCTATTGATCTATAATCTTTTTTATATTTATTTTTTACAATAATTGGTGCATTGTAATAATACATCTTTGTTAGGTACACCTGATAAAGGCATATATGCACACATTTCTCATTTAACCCTTTCTCCAATTCCCACCCCACTCCCTCACCCTCCTTCCTTCTCTAGTTCAGTTTAGTGATTGACTTTGATATATTTGTGGAAGTATATCATGTGCATTTGGGTGCTCCCCCCCTCCGCCCCGCTCCATCCATCCCCTTTGGTTAAGTCAACTTCTTTGCTTATCGAGGGTTTCTCCTTTTTCATCTGGAGACGCTCTTATGTCCCATCTTCTCCCTAACATCCACATATTAGGGAGAACATATGCTTTTTTACTCTTTGTGACTGGCTGATTTCACTTAACATAATATTTTCTAGTTGCATCCATTTTCCCGCAAATAACATGATTTTGTCCTTCTTTATGGCTGAGTAAAATCCCGTTGTGTATGTATTCCATAGTTTTGTAAGCCATTCATCTGTCAATGGACATCTTGGCTGTTTCCATCATTTGGCAATTGTGAATTGTGCAGCTATAAACATAAATACACATGTGTTGGTCTGATAGTTTGGTTTCCATTCTTTTGGGTAGATACCTAGAAGTGGTATTGCTGGATCATATGGTAGGTTCATTCCCATTTGTCTGAGGATCCTCCATACTGTTTTCCAAAGTGGTTGCACTAATTTGCAATCCCACCAACAATGTATTAGGGTTCCCACTTCTCCACACCCTTGCCAGCATTTGTTGTTGTTCTTGATTTTTATGATTGCCATTCTGATTGGAATTAGGTGAAATCTCAAGGTAGTTTTGATTTGCATCTCTCTAATTGCTAATGATATAGAACATTTCCTTATATGTTTATTGGCCATTTGTATTTCTTCTTTTGTGAAGTGTCTATTTAGATCCTTTGCCCATTTTTTGATTGGGTTATTTGTTTTCTTAGCTGTGATTTTCTTGAGTTCTCTGTATATCCTAGATATTAGACCTCTATCAGAGGAGTAACTGGCAAAAATTTTCTCCCACTCTGTGGCCTCTCTGTTGAGATTCATGATAGTTTCCTTTGTTGCACAGAAGCTCTTCAGTTTAATGCAATCCCATGTATTGGTCTTCCTTTGAGTTGCTTGTGCTTTTGGGGTCTTGTTGAGAAAGTTTTTATCTGTGCCTATGTGTTGAAGTATTGGTCCTATTCCCTCTTCAAGTAGCTGCAAGGTCTCTGGCCTAACTTCCAGGTCTTTGATCCACCTTGAGTTGACTCTTATGCAGGGTGAGAAAGTGGGGTTTATTTCCATTTTCCTGCATATGGTTAACCAGTTTTGCCAACACCATTTGTTGAAGAGTCTATCTTTTTTCCAGTGTATGTTTTTGGCCCTTTGTCAAAAATTAATTGACTGTAAGCCTGTGAGTCTGTTTCTTAATCTTCTATTCTGCTCCATTGGTCTATGTCTCTGTTTTTGTGCCATGCTGTTTTTATTATTGTGGCTTTGTAGTAGAGTTTGAAGTCAGGTATTGTGATATCTCCTGCATGGTTCTTGTTGCTAAGAACTACTTTTGCTATCCTGGGCTTTTTGTTGTTCCAAATGAATTTAAGGACTGATTTTTCTATGTCCATAACAAGTGACCTTGGTAATTTCATGGGTATTGCATTGAATCTGTAGATCACTTTTGAGAGGATGGTCATTTTGATGATATATATTCTGCCTATCCAAGAGCATGGAAGATATTTCCATCTTCTAAGGTCTTCAACAATTTCTTTTTTCAACTTTTTATAGTTTAACTTTATAGAGATCTTGTAACTCTTTGGTTAAGTTTATCCCTAAGTATTTTATTTTTCGGAGTGCTATTATGAATGGTATTGTACAGGGGCCCCTGCACCCTGGGGGTTCAGTTTAACCTACAGATCCCTGCTGCTCTGGTTCCAGTGGGAGTGGTGATCTGGGGTGTCCCAGATGTTCTTGATTACTGTTGATCCTGCAGGGATATGCTGCCTGATTAGGATGTGGAATTCCGTAGTCGTTTACTCCACTTCTGGTCCTTGGGTGCGCAGGAGGTTGTTGGAGGTCTTGTTGCTAATAGATGTTCCTCTTGGTGACTGACAAGATGGCTGCTGTCAAGATGGCAGCTTTCAAGATGAGGGCTGTCAAAATGGCAGCTGGTGGTTCACAGTGCATTCCCGGCCACTCACACCCTTGCATGCGCTGGTTCTTTTGCTCTCCCTGGGTTCCATTCAGCTGCATTTGTTGCTTTATTCTTTTTTTTTTTTTTTTTTCTGCTTTGCTTTTCTTTCCTTCCATCAAGAAGCTGCATCTGTGTCATTTTTGATTCAAGCTCTGTGGTGCAGTTGATTGCTGCTCCAGCTCTGGAGGGAGAGGTGAGCTTGGGTGGTCCTGTGGGTGCTTATGCTGGTCGTACTATGCATTCCAGTCACTGTGGAAGGTTCGGGGATCCTCTGTCTGGTTAGGATGTGTTGTTCTGTAGTTGCTTACTCCATGTCTGGTCGCCGGGTCAGCAGTGGTGTTCGTGGACCCCTGTGTGGGGCTGTGGCTTAATGGCTGCCACGGCTCCGAGGCTTGGCTCCACTGCCATGCGGTTGGGCTCTTTTGCTCTCCCTGGTCAGATTTCTGGGGTCTCTTTACTTGTAGTTCAAATTTCCTTGTTGTGTTTGCTTTTTTGTTGCTTTTTTCTTCTGTCAAGAAGCTGCTTTTATGGCAGATTTGATTCAAGCTCACAGCACCTGAGGAGAGGTGTTTCACTCAGACACCATCTTGGACTCTGCTCTGATCTATCATCTTGCCCAGACTATATACACAAAGGAAATTGAGATGGAATATTGACATTTCCCAAATACAAATAATCACAAGAATAGATCTATAGTTCTGAGGGGAGAATAAAATCTTCATTTTTTAACTGTCACCTCCTGACTTAAAACAACCATTTAAATAACTGTTTAATTTTTCACCAGTTAACTTTTGCTCTCTCAAAGAGGATCCCTTTATTTTATTCTTTTCATTTTTCTGCCTTCACAAAGAATTACTCACCATGGCAGTCTTGCAACTCTTTCTTTTCACCTTAAATGTTCTATTAACAGAGGCTGAGACTCCAGAAAGGGTCTTTCAGACAGCCCTGCATCTTAAGGAACTCACGAAGGCAAAGTGCAGCTGTACTCTTTTTTTCATCGTTCTTCAGCTATAAAATTCTTTACAATGCTCTTAACCCCTTGGTAGATTAGTTTAACTCTTCTCTTACAACTACTTTGCAGCATACCTAGCAAATAACTAAATTCTTAGTTCATGAACTGTTGTTAATTCTTTGGTTCTAATCTCAGATGAAACAGTAAAGGTACTGTTACAAGAACATGGCTATATTCTGTGGCAGAAATTCTCTGGCTTAACTACCATGTTCCAGCAAATTTAGAATCTGAAATTTTAACTGTCTTATCAAGGATGGAGCAGATTTTTTTCTTTCTTTTCAATATTTGGTATGGTTCCCAACAGCTTTTTTCTTCCTTGTTTTTTATCCCTAGGATAATAAAATTTGTCTTGGTAAGATTTATTACTTAAGAAAATGCTTACTCACCCAGGAACCCTAAAAATATTCCTGTATAGAACATACAAAAATATTTTCATAAAAATATGTAAGAGCAGTGGTCTTGTATTTTAACTATTGTTAATATTATAATTACTTCTAATTAAATGTTAATTATCCATTTTCTCAATTTGTCTTAAATTTTAGATTACTCTATCAATTAAGTTGGTATATAGAAGTAATAAAATCAATAACTTAAATGGAAAACATGCAAAAAGTAGTTTTCTAAAAGTTATGTAAGCATAGCATCCACTTTAATCTGACTAGTTTTATGTTGTAATTGCTAATTCTTCAAAATATTATGTAATCCTTATAATTATCTAAAAGAAAAAATGCCATCTTACAGATAATAAATAAATTAGCTTAGCAATAGTCTAGAATAAGCAATAAGTGCTAAGCTATGCTTAAGTGAACAAATGCCTTAAAACATGTGTTAACATATTACTACATTTCTTCCATATTTCAGATTTCAAGTATGGGTTTATAGTGTGAGTAGGCAAACATTTCTGAAGTATTTCAGTAATAAAGATAATAATATTGCTATATTCATAAAAGTTATATTTAAATTCAATTTTATTCTAATTACAATTATTTTGCATTTCCCCTTTAAAATATAGAAGTAACAATTTGATCTGCACTATCCTTCTATCTTTAGATATGATATCTTTAGCCAATGACTGACTTAGTAATGGTTTTAATGCTAATTTTTAATTGCATACTTGATTTATATGACTACTTTCAAGTAATGTCTAAACTAAGTTGCTTTAGAAAAGCATTATCATTTTATAAAAGAATACAATTTATATAGTCAATATTTTGGTGTACATATTTTACGAGTTGCTATAATAAAATAAAAATTCTGCAAATGTTCCTTTTTTGGATTTGATATAGCTTTTAGCAAACTTTTTATGGCTTGCTATAATAAAATAAAAATCCAGCAAATTAGCCAGGCGTGGTGGCACACGCTTGTAATCCCAGCATTTGGGAGGCTGAGATTGGAGGATCCAAGTTTGCGACCAGCCTCAGCTACGTAGTGAGGCACTCTGAAACTTAGTGAGACTCTATCTCAAAAAAAAAAAAAAAAAAAGAATACAAAATAGGGCTGGGGGTGTAGCTCGGAGGTAGATTGCCCCTGGGTTCAATCCTCAGTACCGCAAAAAAAAAAAAAAAAAAAAAAAAAAAAAAAATCCAGCAAATTTTTCTTTTTGGACTTGATAAAATTCAGAAATATTGGAAAATATTTAAGAAACCTAGTTTTATTTTTTTTAAATGTCACAGAACAGAATCAGTCTTTCATTTCTGTGTGATGCATTAAACAAATACCGTCTCTTGTCTCTAAAAGGAACTATAAAACGAGGAGGCAAAATATTTTCAAAGAATATAATATGAAGAAAAAAGCCAGGACTCCTCAAAAGCTTGCACCTAAGAGGAAATAAATAAAGCCATGACTGACATTACTGTGTAATTGCTTATCTGTCTAAGTCTTCTAAGTTTGTGGATGCTAAGCTTGTGTCTTCCCAACAGTTAGACTATGAAGGACAAGAGAAAAATTTTAGGTGCAGGATCAAATAGAACTCCTTTCATAAAGCTTACAGTCTAAGAGGCTATATCCTCCTTGTAAAGATAAACTAAGACTACATTTTCCTAATCCTATTGCCTGTCCTGCATTGGGAGAAGAGATAAGGATTCATTTCTCAAACATTTATATTGCTAAAGAAGCCATAATGTACCTTGAAAATTTGTAGACATAAGCTAAATTTCACAAAGGATTTCAGTCAGAATTGATAACGCTGAGGTGGCCCAAATCTTTGAGCCAATAATTGTGTAAATCACTCTCATTCTGATAATTCCCCCAGGCCCTGAAAGAAAAATGAGAAATTCCTCCCAGGAAGTACCAATCTTCAATTTTAGCCTCAGTATGCCTATAGATGAAGATCTTAAAGGAATTCAAAATATCCTTAATTTATAAGAAACCAAATGAAAAATATATGTGTATATCTATGTGTGTGTACATGTGTGTCATAGAAAAAAAAACTTTTGAAGTGAAAAACTACTATAGTAAATGATATTAAGAATTCAGCATTCATGATTGTCATGGAATTAGTAAAAGCTGAGAATTCTTGCAGGTTCTAAAAGCCACCTGCATAACCTATACCATGGCATCCTCCATTTCAAAGCCGGCAATAGAGAATCCATCATGTTCAATCCCTTTTAAGTTTCCTTTTTTATCAAGAAGTTTAAGTTTGCTTTCTTTATCATTATTCTCTTTCAATTTTTATATACTCTAGTGATACATGAAAACACAAACTGTACATATATACATACATTGTGTCATATTCAAATCAGGTTGACACAGCTATCTCTTCAAACATTTATGAATCCTTTACAGTGAGACTTTCAAAATCCTTTCTTCTGTATTTTTCTTCTTACTCGTTAATGTTGCTTTCTTTCAGTTTGAAAAATTTACTTTAGCATTTCCTATTAGACAGGTCTGCTGGAGATATATTTTCTCAGCTTTTATTTGTCTTTGAATGTCTTTATTGTGCCTTCATTTATAAAAGATAGTTTTGCTTGGGATAGTATTATTGTTTGGCAGGTTTTTCTCTTCTTTTTTCTTCAACAGTGTGAAAATCTTATGCCACTGTCTTTGGTCTCTCAGCTTTCTGCTGATAAGTCTGCAGTCAGGTGAATTGGGGATTCTTGTATCTGGTGTGTGTGTGTGTGTGTGTGTGTGTGTGTGTGTGTGTGTGTGTGTGCATTTTTTTCTACTGGGCTCATGAGGTTCTTCTCTTTATCTTTTATCTATGAAAGCTTACATAACATATCTATCTTCTTGAATACCAATAACCCAAATATTTGCTCTGTTAATAGTGTCTCAAAGTTCCCATAAGTTTTCTTTGTTTCTCTTCATTCTTCCCCTTTCCCATCATGTATTTTCAAATAGTCTGTCTTCAAGTTCACTAATTCTTTCTTCTGTTTCATTTATTCTGGTATAGATGCTGTCTATCATGTTTTCTAATTTTACTGAGTGTATTTTTCCAGCTCAAGAGTTTCTGTGATTTCTTAAAATTTCCTGGTCCCTTATTTTTTTTTTTCTTTTTTTGCGGTACTGGGGATTGAACTCAGGAGCATTCTACCTCCGAGCTATACCCCCAGCCCTAATTTTTATTCTTTATTTTGAAACCAGGTCTCACTAAGTTGTGGAGTGCCTCACTAGGTAGCTGAGGCTGGCCACGAACCCAGATCCTCTGGTCTCAGCCTCCCAAATGCTGGGATTACAAGCATGTGCCACCACACCTGGCTCCTTATTTTGAATATAAGATGGAGACATGCTTTCCTGAAAGCTCTTAAAGCTTGTTGGCCTATGACATTTTCTGGGCATTGAATAATCAGATGCTCATTCCAGTTCTCCTATTATGACTTTATTTTTATCTGTCTTCCCCAAAATCCTAAGCAGGCTCTTATTTTCCTGAGCCTATATTCACTTCTACTGTTTCATCAGTGGATGGTGCCCAGGTCCAGCTTTGCCAGGAATCTGTTATTGGAAGTGTCGTCATTCTTCCAGTACTAGATGGCAGTCCCAGACCAGATTTGTCTCAAATACAGCCTTGGTGTATTGTTCAGAAAGAAACAAGGAGAGTACCTAAAAAATAAGTCTATAAGTCTTTCCCTGGGGCTGGGGTGGACCCTGGTGTTGCATTCATATATTAGTCTATTATCTAGGGCTCTAGGTTTCTGACAGAGTCACCATATATGGATCAACCCCTGGCTCTCATGTCTTAACTGTAGCTCTTTAACATCAACAAGCTGTGTCACACCCTGAGCTTGCAGTTGGCTAAATCCAGCATAAGACTAGGATTGGGCCATGTCCCACACTGCAGTATGCCTTCTTTTTGAGGAGGACTCATGGCCCCAAACTGCTGCAACCAGGTTTAAGTGATGCTGGCTGGAAGAAAAGTCCAATAGACTGGACCATGTATCTTCCCCTGACACTGAAGTTTTCCAAGGGCTTCAACCACAGGTAGGCCTAGGGATGGAGGCTCTTAGGGTCTTATCACCGGGTTATATTTTACCAACCTGGCATTAAATTCCAGGGCAAAGTCTTATGCTTACTACCCTTTCCTAGCCCTAATGAACAGGGTTTTGTACCGTGTGTACTGCCCAAGGTTGGCACGGTGATGGTAAAGGGAGTCCCTTGGATGCCTACACTGATGTTCCCCTGATTCCCACCTAAGTCTCATAGCCTCAAGGACTTCTCGAGATCCATGCCATAGCCAGCAATGATGCAGGTTGAAACACCAATCTATCCCACTGGGGACAGTTCTGCCTGGTGCAGGGACATTATTGAGCCCTGTCTGAGAGCACTGGCCTGGGAATAGTGTGCAGCATGAGGCTGGGGACTGTGCCTTGACCACTAACTAAGCAGGGTCACACCAGAGACTCAGCCTCAGGTGAAAAAAGGACAGGTATGCCCCAAGCCCATTCCAGTACTAGAAATTATACAGGCTGAAACTCGAGGCTGTCCTGCTTACGTACAGGTCTCTGTTTGATGCTGACTAGTATGAGGCTCTGTCTGAGCTCTGGTCTGCTTTTCTGGGTTTCATTTTCTATCAGGTCCTGTGTCTTACTGCAGCAGGCCTGACACTGGGCACCAAGACAAAGCCCTGTACTAGCTTTCATGCCCTTCTCCTCAGTAGCTGAGTCTCACTGCCCACTGGCAGGGTGGTGGTGTAGTCAGCTGCCTGTCTACAGCTTTCCCAGGGACAAGGTCTGTAGATGTCAGCTGGTGGTAGGGAGCATGTGGCAGTCCTGCTACTGGCCTTCAAGTCCAAAGCCTGGATTAATTCTCTCTCCCTCCGCCAATAGGGAGGCATCTCTCTCCACCTGGGCTGCTCTTTCTTTTCTGCCTTCTTCAGTCTTTGTTTTGTATGGCGATAGTCAAGCATGGTGTTAGGCTTTCTCTCTCTCTTCAGGTGAAGGCCACTGTTATTTGGGAAACAGCTAAGTATCCTTGAGGATGCCATATTGCCTTATGTAACTCTGTGCCTTGGCTGTTGCCGCTTTTCTTCTGATTTGATATATAAACTGGATTTATATATCAAATGTTGTGCCAATGCTCCTTGCAAGATTCTTGTGGAGCACTATAGTACTCAGCCAGCCAACACCAAGTACTGGAGACCTCCGCCTTCTACTTCAGCATGCTGCGGCTGGAGTAAAAACGCATGTCTCAATCCCCCAAGTTACTGGATCAAACTAGATCAGTCATACAAGATTTCGTTATAGTGAAAGTAGGCATTATGGTCTCTTATCTGGTTAATTTGCTCTTCAAGAAGTAGTTTGGTGGGTGATAGACTGTTCAACATGTGCTCAGTGGAAGAAGATCACCAGAGAATCTTCCTCAGCCACCATCTTGACCCACCTCTGAATTCTCACTCCCTTTCAAGGACTTATCTGATTAGTCAATTGATTGGAGCAAATCTCTTTTCCCAAAGTTAACTGTGCCATTTGATAGAAGTTAATCCTGAGAGTGATTATGCACTAGGATTAAATAGGGTGTGTAATTTCTGATGACAGGGATTTAGTCCTGTCAGAATTCTGCACACACATGTTTTTCTTTCATCTAAAAGAGAAATTAAGGCATAGAGACTAGTATAAAAATTTTAATATATAATTAGTGTTCTAGAGGGCAGAATGATAAAATACTTGAGAGGCAATATTTAAAGATATATTGCTTAATAGTTTTCAAGGAATTAATGAAAGATTTTGATATTCTGGTGTAGGAAGTCAGATAATGCCCAAGCAGCATAATCACACATCCACAGCCACAAATATCTCATTAAAAGCATAGCATTTGTATGAACTTTCAAAGAGGAAGATATTTTAGGATCTTAAACCACCACAGGGAAAAATTTATTAGATAAAAAAATTAATGAAAAATCATTAACTCTTAACAATAAAAAATAGAATATGGAAAATGTCTTTTAAATGATAAAATTTCCATTACTTAGCTTTGAATATACTCTCTAATTTACCTCTCTAAATAAAGGAAAATAAAATTATGCTGAGAAACAAAACCCCAAATTAACAAGAGTTGCCAGCAATAAAACCTGAGTAATGGAAATACAAAAAAACATAATTCAAGGAACTAAAAAAAAAAAAAAAAGCCAGGATGCCAGTAGGATATATGAGGTTCAAAAACAATACTGGGAGACAAAGGGCATGTAAATTAGTAGACATAAGAGCATATATAAACATTTGAATATAAAACAGTTTAAAATGTCCTATAGGATTACAAAGCAGGAAATAACTAAAAAAATGAATGTGACTTGGAATTGAATGAACATAGTTTGAAGTGTTCTAAAACTCTCATGGTGATAATGAAAGGTAAAATTATTTATTTTAGGTATGATGAGTAAAATCTGAATATTAAATTGTTTAGGATAACCAAAATATAGAAATATAATATAAATACATGTTTATATTATATTAACACTTATGTTAATATAATATAAAGGAAAATAAAATTAATATAATATAAATGATAAAATTTCCATTACTTAGCTTTGAATATACTCTCTAATTTACCTCTCTAAATAAAGGAAAATAAAATTATGCTGAGAAACAAAACCCCAAATTAACAAGAGTTGCCAGCAATAAAACCTGAGTAATGGAAATACTCACTTATGTTAACACTTATGTTAATATAATATAACACTTATGTTAATATAATATAAACACTAGGAGAGAACATAAAAAACAAAAAATATTTAATGAACTACAAAGAAAGTAAGGTACAATTATTTAAAAGAAACTAAAATAGAGGGACAAATATAAAAAGCATGCAACAACATTTTAGAAATAAACTCAAATAAATTTATAATAACATCAATTAAATGACCTAGAAAACAAATATGTCAAGATATAAATAAATAGAACAAAAATAGACTAAATGATGATTACCATAAAGGGATGTATAAGGGTAAGTAATGTTTAACAGTAAAATAATTACACACACATATTCAAATATAAATGTCTATTTTATGCATTCAACTAATTAAGTGCTAACCAAAAGAAAGATGGCACAGTTATATCATTTATTATAAACTTTGACTTCAAGCCAAGAAATATAGTCACTACATAATGACAAACATTTCAACTAATTAGTGAAATGTAGAAGTTCTAAAATCCCAAATACTCATTAAACTAGACTAAAAATGAAGACAACAGAAGAGTCAGAAATATAAATAGTACTACTGACCTCGGTGTTCTCACATATGTAAATACTGTCAATGGAATACTATCAAGCCAATCTCAATATCCTGCACAGAGAACGGGAGGCTGGAGAGAGAGCCAGGGGAAACTCCACCAAGTGCTGTATGTATGAATGTATGAATGTCACTATCACTATAAACTACATTATGATGTGAGACTAGAATGTACCAATAAAAGTATAAAAATATAAAGAATACTACTGTCTAAAGTACATATAGTTAAAAAGGGAGGACTTTATTAAAACCAAAGAGGGACTTAACACACCCAGGTGTGGCTAACCACACTCCAGTATGATGTGCACCGCGCAAGCATAACTCTCACAGCACACACAGGTGTGGCACAACACACCCAGGTTATCAAGGGCAACACACAGGCACCAGGAACAAGGTTCCATGCCCAAAACCTGATAGGCAATGTGCAGGTACAAGAACTGCTCACCAGGAGCACCTTGACAACCATATCTAGCCCCTAACAACCCGAGGACTGTAATTGTCAGCTTGCTGAAAACCTGCAGCTTCTGCCAAGGAATCTTGCCACCTTGCCTTGGCAACCACCAATCATGAGGCTTAATGCTGACTGAACCAAGTATGTTGGCAGCTGTTGGGCAAGTCCTCACTTTGGGT
>PVLC010004255.1:50604-87158 GCA_004027655.1 Graphiurus murinus
CTCCTCTCCTCTCCTCTCCTTTCCTCTCCTCTCCTCTCATTTTCTCTCTTCTCCTTTACTTTCTGCCCTAAAATATCATAAATTATATGAAGTTTGTGCAGAGTATGAACGAACAAAGAACCTGTTTTGGTCACGATTACAATAAATATTCTTGAAATGACTGAGACCGTGTTTTGGTTCTTTTCCATGAACTAAGTCTTTTCAGAACAACTATACAAATACATTTCTGTGGTAGATTTTAACATACTTTTATGTTCATCAATAAGGATTTTTTAAAACATCAGTAAAGATATAAAAGGTTAAAATAGCTGACTTATTTGGTTTCAATGCATGTCTGTAAATTCACCCATATGTGATAAACAACATAATAAAAATCAGCAAGCATTTCATGCTATAGAATATATTTTGAGGTGATTATGTTTTACCCTACCAATTAACACCAATTTTGCCCTACCAAATGGCAGTTGAAATCTGTAACAATTCTGGAATTTTCATCCTACTTGAAAACTAACACAGTAGTCAGTCATAGTTTTAAATGATAGGAAAAAATAGACTAATTAATCAGAAACATGATACAATCTACTGTTCACAGCAATGCAATAAGTGAAGTATTAGCATTCACTTGGGCTGGTTTCTCCCGTCCCTATTCCCAGTGCAAAGGAAGCCACTGATGCTTTCACACACATGATTTTACATCACAAGAGAGAAACTTGGAGCTTCAGAAATCTGATTCTTTCATTTACAAAGGGAGTCTCTATCTCTATTTTGCAAGGCCTTTCACTGCACAAACATACAATGTAAAGAGAGTCTTGGGCAGAAGGACCTGAGTGTTCACTCAGAAAATTTGAAGAAAAGAGAGATTTGAAAAGTTATCACCAACAATTGTTTCCCTGTTTCTATACCTCATTGTTTCAATACCCCATTGTGTCCACTGCTAATTACCCCATAAGTCTGCAATTCTTTTAGGTATAATAATTAATCTGATAAACAAAGAGATGGGTCAAAATCTGTTTGGTCTGGGCCAGACAGCATTTAACTAAAGCTTCCACCAACATGACACCAAGCAGCAGAATAAGGCCAGCCTGCTCCGAGGATGAATCATGGCCACCAGAGTCATTGACCAATCAGCTAATCAAATGCCACGAATCCTTAGAGCCTACTTTAGGAAGCCTGATGGCTTTCTACTTAATTTTCTATACGGACTTTTCCACTTGGTCAAAGGTCTTAATTCATATGTATAACAATGTGTTGGCAATTGCACAAAATACTGTTTGGACCACAGAGAAGTGTAGACCAATTCTATTATTAAAACCATTTATGTTCAGTGAGACTGACCTGAATGTCTTCCATGTCTGCGATAATTTTACTGATCACATAAGCTAAAATTAAGGACAAATGTTATATTGGACAATTCTCACCGTAAGGATGACTTCCTTCAGGGCATATAATAATAACAAGTCTGTTATCCCTTCAGCAAAATTTCCCAAGTAACCAATGGGTACTCAGTCACTAGAGAGCTACAGAGCTATGGCTATTATTATCTTAAGGAATTTAGGTCTTTTGGGCTTTTATGACGATCTCTAATGTGTAGATCACCACATTTATTCTGAGGGACAGCAAGATAGTGCCCAGTTTTAACTATCTGGCTTGCTAGTATACTTTAAAAGATTGAATAATTAAGTTTAGACAATAAACAGGATAATAAATAAAGGAATTTCACTCCAGAATGTCCTTGATGAAGCATCAAAGATTTAAATTTCATTGAAACTTGACACTTGATTATACCTTTTTAGTATTCTGTGTAATGAAATTGAAACACACACACACACACACACACACACACACACACACAAAATCTCTGCTGTGTTAAACCTCAAATATTATCCTGTCAAAAGCATTTGTTTGAGTTGTGAGCTCAAGTAGATAATTTTTTTCACAAAACTTCATTATTTCCTGAAAGAATACATGATAAAACTATGGCGATTTAGACTTGGTATTGAGTAGATATTTTCCCCAAAAAAAAAAAAAATGGTTTGAGTCTGCCATTTCAAGGGAAATAACTGTCAGTGATTGTTGTCAATGACTGAATTTGGGCTTCTAAGTAAAAAATTAATTTTTACACAACTTATTTTACCACTGAAATCTTGACAGTGTCTCAATACTTACACACTTTTCTGATGAGCTTGGCGGAGATATTAAAGAATACAATACTGGGATATTGTATAAAGAAATATGTCAACATTTGGAAGATCTGCATATCTCGGGGAGTTCTCCAAGTCATCAATTCATTGTTTTCCTTCTTTTGTGATAAGTACATTCATTGTCTTTTCAAAGAAGAAAAGAGAAAGCTTTATTCAATCAGAATATCAAGACAAAAGTCCTTGGGTAATGTCTAGCATTGTCCATTGGAGGGGATAATGCTCAGTAATCTGAAAATCAGGCTTAGATAGGGCTCTTCTTTAATCCTGAAAATTCTGGACTAAAAGGGCAAGTTGTGCTTTCTTAGCAGACCTGAAATACGCTGGTGGAACAGGGAAAGGATAATACAACAAATATTCCCAGTGGGGATGGAGAAGAATCAGAGAAACACAGTAGACACTGCTCCTTCTAGCTTCTAAAGTCTTGTAAGGCAGATATAATAATGGCTTGCCATCATGGGAGTGGGGAATGTCTGTTAATCATCTGACTTTGTTCCCTGGGAATAAGCTCCTTTGCTTGAGATTCCTTACCATCACTCTATTGAGGCACATATGAATAATTCATGCAGAAACATATGTTCCTTGCAGACTGACCAGCCTTCTTAGCTTGCTTTCTGCTCTTAGAAGGTTGGTAGCCCAATAGTTATTTTATGGTCTCAGCTGCTAGTTCTCTAGGTAGTATAGCTCTCTGGAAAATTCAGTACATTTATCTACTTAATACTCAGCTCCATGTGTCATAACTTTACTTAATCATGTGTGTGGGAGGGTAGGTGGGGGGAATGAGGATTGAGCCCAGAGTCATTCTACCTCTGAGCTTCACCTTCAGCCCTTTGTATTTTTTGTTTTTAAACAGAGTCTTCTTAGTTTGTTGATTATCTTGCTACATTTCTGAGGCTGTCCTCAAAATTGCCATCCTCCTGTCTCAGCCTCCTAAGTACTGAGATTAGAAGTA
Organism: Graphiurus murinus; assembly: GCA_004027655.1. Taxonomy (NCBI): domain Eukaryota; kingdom Metazoa; phylum Chordata; class Mammalia; order Rodentia; family Gliridae; genus Graphiurus; species Graphiurus murinus. Next base: position 53,755 of record PVLC010004255.1, read on the forward strand.
TGTGTCAACGTGCTCATTAGTCTTCTGATAATATGATTCCACAATGTAATATAATATTTTTCTTTCTTTTTTTACTTTGTGTTACTGGGGAATGAACTCAGGGGCATTCTACTTGGAAGCTACACCCCCAACCTTTTTTTTATTTTTGTAAGAATCTCATTAATTTATTGAGGCTCTTGCTAAGTTGCAGAGGCTGGCTGTGAACCAGCAATCCTCCTGTCTCAACCTTCCAAGTACAGGTAATACATGTATGTGGTGGCACACACTTGTAATCCCAGCATTTGAGAGGCTGAGACCGGAGGATCTGGGTTCAAGGCCAGCCTCAGATACCTAGTGAGGCATTCTGCAACTTAGTGAGACCCTGTTTTAAAATAAAGAATAAAAAATAGGGCTGGGGGTATACCTTGGAGGCACAATGCCCCTGGGTTCAATCCTTAGTACCATACACACACACAAAAAAGATAATATCTGTCATGTTTCTGGAAGAGTACATTTTGGTTTCCACAAACTACTCTTCTCTCAACCCATCATTTGTCAGTTAAAAGCTCATTCTAGTGCCACCTTAATCAATTCAGTTTTCACAATGTGTATGTCAGCTATCTAGTTAGATATGAGAAGATAAGGTAGATTGGGGTGGACCTGAAACAGAGCTATCAAAAGGCTATACCCCTTTTTCATAGGAAAGGGTGGAGACAATGTAAAGGTACTAAGTTGCCACATGGAAAAAGCAATCAACTACCCCAAATGAAATATGTATGAGGAAGAAGGTGTCCAGAGGAAATATAAGACTCAACATGTGGAAAACTCCATGCCATTTTTGACCCTAGATACTTTTCTCTGGAATGTAACTCCCCTTCGCTTCTCCCCCCCTCCCTTTTAAATCTCAACCTTCCTTACGTGGTGTCATCACTTCCTTATATAAACCTATTATGTTTCTGTGTGTGTGTGTGTGTGTGTGTGTGCGCGCGCTTTCCACAGAAAGGAGTAAGAGCTGAGGTGCTGCCATGTAATGTTTACACTGAGAAACTACCACCTTGTGACATGTGGTATTCTTTTGATAGCTGAGGGAATTGAAAGGGTAATTTTTCAAAATCACAAATCTAGGAAGCAACAGATCTGTATATTGAACCTTCAGTGACTCCAGATGCCCTCCAGCTAAACACTGACAGTGATCATTATTTCTTAAAAGCATGACAAATGTGAGCTAAGTAGACATCTTTAAGTGAGGTACAAGTAAGTACCACAGTCTATCACAGAACTCACTCCAAAGCTTTTACTTGAAATCATTATATTGTAAGTTCTTTTAGACATGCTTCTGCTAGAAAGAATTGCTCCTTTTTCATTTGATTTCTTCAGCTCCAAGAAATATAAACCTATGTTAACTCTATGCACTTCAGGGTTCTAAGAGTTTGGTCCACATAGGGAAATCATTTTCCTTTCACCAAATTCTGCAAAGACATGAAACTGTGGTACTTAGCTAAAAAGCAAGAAAAACATAGGCTGTACTCATATTTACTAGGTGTTATGAAGATGTGTCAAAAATATTAAACTATATTTAAGGAACTCATACCTGTGAACTTTTCTACATAAGTGTTCAACACTAAATGTCTGCTTTCTCATCTATGCATGATTGACTCCCATATCAAAGAACTAATATGAGGAAAATCATTAATGAAACTTAAAATTCGGTTACAATACAAGCAGATCATTGTTGATATTCACTACTGTCAACCATGTGCACTAACTCCCAGATTCTTGATGTTTCCCATCTAGTAAGAAAGCCACATACACTTCAAGTTTTTCTTTTCCTCAGCAAAATACACTGATCTTATTTTACAGCTTTAATCTCTTCTTGGATTTAAATAAGAAATTTATGATTATTTTATCCATACTAATGGGTGAATGGATGCTATGGGCTAAACATGAGTTCTTCTCCAAGTGATATAATTACATTTTAATAGGGTTTTCTAATTTTCTAGAGTTTATAGTGTCATTTCCCAGGGTATTGAGATAAAGTCAGTAATAATTGCAGACAATCTCCAGGTTAATGGGATAAACATCTTCAGAAAATTAGATCTGAATACTATCTGAATTACCTGATCCATGAAGACTTCAACTTTATATTTATTGTTATTAGGTAAATTTTCTCTCCTAGAAATTTATCACCATCAATATATGTAATAACATACATCCCTCATTAAACAAATTGATGAAACCATATATTTGTAAAAGTTTGAAAAATTCCAAGTCATTAATTTTATATTAATGATGTGTATTTTCTTTAAACATAAATATTTAAAACAATAATTGAATGATGAACTTTTGCTTTCTACCATTTTAAAGAGTACATATACAATATTTGTAATAGGCAATCAAGAAGTATGTGGAGTTAAAAACAGTCTTTTGATGTGTGTGTGTGTGTGTGTGTGTGTGTGTGTGTGTGTGTGTGTGTGAAAGAGAGAGAAGATATTCTTTGTGAGGAAGGAAGGTAATCTGGAGGAAGTGATTCTCTTCCTCTTTTTCGCATAAGTCTTACAGTAGAAGATACCACTTCCTGTGTAAGGCCAATAGTTTTATCTCATTGTTTTCTTTCTTCATCCCTTTAGTGTCATTACCATGGAAATTGTTGCAGTGAGACTGACTGGTGATGACAACTCTGGTGAAAACTGACCTTACTCACTTGATTCATGACATCTCAGCTAGGTTTTGCCATCATCAACTGCAATAAATCCACACAGATCCTCTAAAATAGAGCCTGAGAGCTTTATTTTACTGAAATATAATAACATATTTCTCACATATTGGTTTCATGAAGAAAGAGACAGAAAAAAAGAAGAAAGAGCAAGAAGAATATATAGCTTTCTTTTCTTAAATTTCAAGTTTATATCAGAAGTATTTTTTGGAAATTTTTATTTTGGATATTTATTCATATAACAAATAGTAAGACTCTGTTATGTTCTAAGGACAAAAACACAAAATTAAATGTTTTCATAGCCAATATATTGAATGACTGACTCTCCTACTTTGCTCAAGACTGCCCCGGCTTTTAAACTGAAAGTCCTATATCCTGGGAAGCACCTTATTCCAAGACAAACCCAACATAGGATTATTTGTACACCTACCTTTAGCTGAACATTATTGCAAGGGAAAAAAAAAAAACTTCAAATAGCCTGCTTTGTAGCATTAAATATTTTTTAGTTATCCCAAACTGACAGCTTATTGGCTAATTTGACCTACAAACATAATTTACTTGATGTATTATCTATTGCTACATAATCAATTGCCCAAAGAGATAATATCTGAAAACAACACTTAATTATTATCTCATAGTTTCTAAGGGCTGAGGATCTGAGCATGATTTAAAGTTGTTCGACTGAAAGACCTCAGTCCCTTCCTTGCAAATGGTTGGAGGATGTTCAATTCCTTGTCAAATGGGCCTCTCCAACATGGCAATTTGCTTTTCCATGGACAGTCAGCAAGACAATGAATCTGCTAGTAGGACAGCAATAACAAATTTTTTTGTAATCAAATTATGGAAATAATTTGTGGTATTCTCTTCATGGCAACCAAGTCACTAGGTGTAGTCCACACTTCACGAGGGAATTATCCAAGGACAGTGAGAAGTGAGGATCAAAGGAGGCCATCTTAAAGACTGCCATAGTTGGCTCTCAGAGCTTTTAAGATAAATTGTGTATGTGTGTGTGTGTGTGTGTGTGTGAGCACATGCACGCACTCAGTCTGGTTACCTTCTAGCCATCATTCTACCTCCCAGAGTTAATCCCAAATTTCTGAGTTTTGTCACTAATTAATCCCAAATTTCTGAATTCCATTGCTAGAATTTTTCCATCTCTTTTTTTCTTAATATGAGTTAAATCATAGAACAAGTACTTCTTTTTTGTTGTTTTTAGCTTCTTTTATTCAATATTTTTACCTCTGAGATTGATACACATTGTACTTATCTCATCAGCCTATGTTTTGCCATGTATACAGTAAAGTACTCTATTAATATGTCATGATTTACTGATGTAGTCTACTGTGTCTCAATTTAAAATACATATATATATATATATATATATATATATATATATAGTAGACAATCTTGCATTACAAGCTTTTATACCTCAATTTCCTTTGCTAAACCTTGTTCTCGATTTAATCCTCCTTCTCTTTCACTTCTTCCATATCCTCAGGCATCTTGGCCTTGGTGTAAATGGAAATTTTCATATAAACGTATCCCAATAGGTGTTTGTGATTTAATGTTATTACATTAATAGGATTTACAGTCTCTAAAATTGAAAAGGAATCTTTGGAACGATCTCTTAGACAAGAGAGCAATTTGGATTGAGTGGGGTACCTTTTGATAAATACAGCAATATAACAAGATCTTTCTAATGTAAAGATAAATTAGACTTTTTAAATGATCATCTAGTAGTTACAATTGAGAAATATACATATTTCTAAAAAATACCAAATGGAACTATGATTTGAGATGATAATGTGGTATCAAATCTTTAACCAACATTCCAAAGCCAGGTGTTTTTTCCCTGAGTATACTTTTGAGATGGTATTGAAAAAAAAATTAGAGATGCACCTGTGCACTTTGGAAAGCACAATGTGCTTGAATCGTGGAGAGTACTGAAGGGGGAAAAATAAACCACAAGTTCAAGTTATTTGAAACTTGTTCTAAAATCCTTATTAAATTCCTCCAAAGCTTATTAGTATGTTAAAGGTATTACAGAAACTTCAAACTCATTTCTTTGAAGAATACTGAATGTAATTTCTATATTTTCCCCTTCATAATTAAGAGTAAGCTCATTTTGACCCAATTCAGCCCTTTGTATTCTTGTTTGAGGAGCCTATCTACTTTCATCTCAAAACTGAGATGATCACATGTGCTTTTTTTCAGAAAATCGAATTGAATATTCAGTTGCAGGTGTGGTAACTTTCCTGTTTACCCAGTTGGAATTTTCCATGTGTTGAAATCTTTGCTTTACTTTTCATCTTGGACAGAGACCAAATCTTCCAAGTAATCTCAATCAACCTGATGTGCTGAGGAGAGGGAGGGTACTCCCTTAAAGTTATGTGCCATGAGGAAATTTCAACACTTTCACAATCCATATCATTTCATATAAACAAAAAATGGAAGTGGTTCATGCATAATAAATCCCTGCTGGGCTATGCTGTGTTTTTATGACTAATTTCTTTCACTAACCATGGCAGCAGGCATTCTTTAGAAAAACACGGGCTTACTGTTAGGGTTATGCTTTTCTCATCCACAAACTCCCTAGTGACTTATTAACTATCCAAACATCAGTGACTTGGGGAAAATGCACTTGAAAGATAGTTGAAACCACAAAGTGAATTTTTCCTATTGGAGAGTCAAAAATAAAAATAATAATAAAGATTAAATTGATCCTGTAAGACCTGATTTGAGACATTAACTTTTTCTTCATAGCAATGACAGTGCTGGTAGGGATGTTGAGATTCTATTTTGTCATTTTCTCATGACTGAACCGAATAGCAGCTCTCAGCTGGGATTTCTAAGTCTTTGCTCTATACCTGTCTTATGGTAACTTAGCAATAGGCTCAAGATCTTTTTGTCAGTCACAAGTGTCTAATATTTTCTACTTCCTCCATTTTCTGCTAACTCCACTAGGTACCATGTATGTCTCTTGAATCTGATCTTATAGGAAAAATATGCCTTTGTTTCAAGTTATATCTACATACATACAGTGAGGTCTCATCAAAATGGAAATCATCACCATGGAGCTTCCCATATTAAGTAACTAGCCTAGTAGATCTGAAGTTGTTCTCAATTTTCAAGTAAATATCAAACTTTTTACTTTATTTTCCTCTTTCGGCACTCTCCATGTTTCAACCCACCATCTTCTTTCAATTCCCAAGGGTTAAGAATATTCTCAGGAGTCAGATTATTATACTTTTATTGATGGGTTGTAATTATACATCATACTGAGGTATAGAGTGATAGAAATATCCATGCACACAACACGGAATATTTCCCTCTGGATCCTATCCCACTTTCCTTCCTCATACATGTCTTTGAGATTGATATTGGTAATTTGATATGTATATATAGCAGTGTGTGTATTTCAAAATAAAAAAATAAAAAGATCTGGGAATGTGCATTGGAAGTTCAATCCCCAGTATAAGAGAAAAAAAATTAAAGTATCCATTAGCAGAGAAAGAGCAAGTAATTGCTTGACTTTGCTCATGTCCTCATCCCTTCTCTCCAGCCTTCATAGATAATATATAGAAGCACTTTCTCCAGCTTCAATATTCTTGGGGGTTGGCTTTGCTCAAATCCCATGCTGGGATATTGCCAATTCATTCACTTTCAGGAACACACTGCTCCAAAGACACTATTTTGTGTTATTCTTCCCTGCCTCACTGCATTGAGTTAACTCTCTAAGTTTCTCCATCAACTCCACTTGCAGCTACTGTCACCAGCAACTGCCCAAGGCCTGGACAGAGGAGCAGCTTAGGAGATGTACCTGCCTCAGTTCCTTCAAGGTGGCTTTGCTGTCAGGGGGCTGATTGCAGGCATGGCTTCAAAGACAACCACAGTGTGGAAATGGAAGAGGTTTTTCATTTAAGGGGTGCACAGCTTCTCTGGAGGACCACATCCACAGAGGCTAAGGAGTATAGCAGAGAAAGAAAGGACCCAGGGTCACTGCCTTTATTAAGTCCAGAGTGTTATCCAAACAGGTTCTGGCAGGGAGTTTAATTAATGAGCTTAAAGTAAGCAGGCACCAAGTCCAGGAGCTCACAGAGTGACTGGGAGGTGATCTTTATGGTATATCTTCACAGCAGCAGGGCTAGTGAAGCAGGCTGGATCTAGCTATAAGTGGTCACCAGGGAGCAGTTGAGTAAGGAAGATACCTGGATGACCATGTAGAGGAACTGGGAATGGGGGAGTATTGTAGAACTGAAAATTGGGCCAACGGTTACGAGGCCCTCCTTTTGGTATTATCAAGTCTAAATTATGTGCAAAATGGATGCCCAAGAAACCTAACATTATAAGCACTCATTATACCCACCCATTGCTAACTGCTGTAGAGTTAGACAAGGGAGTATCCAAGCCTTTAAATTAATAGACATGATCTGTTTGCTACCCTTATAAGTTTGGAATAAAGATATAGGCATGATAATTATGTGGCTGAGTGTGCTGAAGCTAAGAGGAAGGTTACATATACTGGTCTCATTTATAATTGTTTTTCCTACTGTGTTTCTACTGTTTGCATGCCTCTATTTCAGCACTTAAACTGACATTTTCACTTGCATTTTATTTTGTTCTTTCTTCCTCTATGCAATGTAAAAAAAAAACTCATAAGGATAGATTACAGGGCTTACTCATTTTGAATTCTATCAGTGTCTAGGACAGTGCCTAATAAATAGCACAGTATAGATTAAACAATTATGCTATTTTTGTTGAATTGCATTCTGCCCTCCTTGGTTCCCTTCTCTTCCCTTAAGATCTATTATAATGACCTTGTAATTTAATTCTGTTACATTTATTTATGATCCTTTTCCAGATAACCAAGACCAATTTGAATTTAGAACATGTTTGCTTCCAAGCATTGTTCATAGCTCTGAGACCCAAATGTGTATGATGTCTCATCTATCATGGATGAAAATATCAAACAGTCTCTGTGAAATACTATTTATTTTCTCAGGTTGAGTCATTGATTCATTGATATTTACTTTTTGTTATGTCCCCACATATAATTGTACAGCAACTTAAACATTCAGAGTTTAGACAGTGTTTATTAGTTTAGACTAATATACAATGTTGAGATAAGATGAAAATTCTTTCTAAAGTCCAAACAAAGCAAAAATAAATAGGTGTCATACATCATCTAAGTCTAGTCTGTCTCAGAGGAAATAAAATTATAAAAATACTACATATATTGAGAAAAAAATTTAGTTAACTTTTTATTCTATGGATGTCCCTTTTAAGACTATTTCTAAAATATGTTTAAAAGTATAGCATTGCTTTCATATGAAAATGCAGCACAAAATCAGATAGATGAGTAATAATCTATATTATCTCCTATTTTTTCAAATATTTTAAAAGTGTTATTTATTCCAAAAAAGAAAAAAAAAAACAGACAAAAATCCCAACCAACACAGATTTTTACATCTTTTCAAGGGAAGAAAATAAAGTACTTACATCAATATGATGATTGTACTTTTATTTTCCCATAGGAAAATAAAAGCAGAAATGAAGTTCATACAATTAAGGTCTACTTCTCCACATATTTTTGTTATCTCATTGAATTTTTAAAAATTTTGACAGGTTAATTCTAGAGTTGTATATTTGTTCTTTTTCCTGCTTTTAAATTTTATTTCTTCTGAATGAACTTCTCAAATTCTTAATTTAAAAATTTTCATTGTTCTATACTATTTCTTTATACTTTTCTCAATTGATTCATCATTTGTGTGAATAAATTAGGGTAAGGTTTTCAAAAAATATCAGTTATAGATCATTATGGTGTGGCTGGCATTATGCTCAGTTTACAATATTTTATCCTTGTTATGTTTCACATGCACATTGTATGGTAGGTAGCATATTCTCTAATTTGAAGATTAGAAAATTAAGCCAAAATTAGATATTATGTTCAAGGTGATACAGCTATTAAATTGTGAAATAAGGTGTGAAAGGCTGGCAGAACAGTCTTTCAAGTGTATGTCATAGACCTAGGAAATCCATAGTTCCCTGTTAACTACTTGTGCAGATATGGCTTGAACAGCAGAGAAAGAACACTATAATTGATACTGCATTTTAGTTTTTTGGTAAGATGAATAGCTGTAAATTTAGCAAAATTACCTTTTAGACATAAACAGTGTCCTAGATCACTTTTACCAATTAGTACATAAATCACAATCACTTGGCAGTCTTCAATTTCTGTTATGACTTACATCTTCATATAGTAAAAACAGCATTACACTACTTAAATAATAATTTCTAACTTCCTTAATTCTAATTTTATAATTTTGTGGTTCTGTGATCTTAATAAGCATGTATTGTATATGTCTCATTTCCTCATTATTTAATTGGAAAAAAATAAAATTTTGCCTGTTGCATGCTTTTGGTTTTTTTTTTTTTTTTTTTTTTTTTTTTTTTTTTTTTTTTTTTTTTTTTTTTTTTTTTTTTCTTTTTTTTCGGTACTGGGGATTGAACTCAGGGGCATTCTACTTCCGAGCTACACCCCCAACCCTATTTTTTATTCTTTATTTTGAAAGCGGGTCTCACTAAATTTCGGAGTGCCTCACTAGGTAGCTGAGGCTGGCCTCGAACCTGGATCCTCCAGTCTCAGCCTCCGGAATGCTGGGATTACAAGCGTGCGCCACCACGCCCGGCTGTTGCATGCTTTTGTAATTGGTATAAAATAAGATTGCTTATGTGAAATTCCTGACAAGTTAGTCATTAAACTATAAAATATTATACATTTATATTGATCCTCTCTTGAGGTTTAAGAAATTTCTATAGAATTATGTTAGCTTCTGGTTATTTCCAGTTTTCAGCGTAACTGCAGCATGCAACTTTGGCCTGATTTTCTTCTCTAGGTATGACAATACTTTTTATTAACTACTTTACTTTTTAAGGGTTGAAAATCACAGGAAAACCTATATTGTCTTAGTGGCTCACAATTCCTTCTGAAAAAAAAAAAAATTCCAACCAAGAAATGATCCCTAGGTTCATTTCATTTCCTTCAGCATTTACCTCCCTGCCACTTCTATTTTTTCTGTCCTCCAGGAGCAATGGGGCAAGTCCAAACCATTCTATTTCATAGGGAAGCAACTCTGGAGATCTGTTTTGTCCCTCCAGATTGCATTTTTCCAAATGATAAATGTAGTTAATAATACCAGCAATTCTCAAATTGTGTTAATACATATTCAGTATGTCATTAGCTTTGAAGTAGGAAGAAAGTAATTTATTACTTATCAGAATCCAGTAATGTCTGGAAATTGTTTACTTTTATTTTTCAGATACATTAGCAAATTTTTACTTTGTTCTCCTGAGTGGGAGAAAGAAGTGGTTCTTAAATGTACAGATTATTGTCTTTATATGTGTTCATTATGATAGAAAAATAGTGAAAATCACTGATTTACAACAAATTATTTCTAAATGTCACTTTGGAAAAGTCTATGATTTATAATACAAAGATTTAAAAAACATTTTCAAGTTTTTCTATAATTATCATATCTGTGGGTCCCTCAGAACAACTAGGCATAGGTTAGGCTTAAATATTGGTTGTGATGAAATGAGAAAGTATACCAACTTCCTCCCATTCAGTCTAGAGGAATAGCAGGTATGATTAGACCTAAAAGTAGAGAAGGGGAGGCAGAGAGGGGGGATCCCTCAGATTCATTTTTATGTTCCCCTTAATATCAAAATCCTTGAAAGAATTGTCTACACTGGCTGTCCCCATTTTCTCTCTTACCATTGTCATAAACCGATTCTAAGTAGACTTTCCTTTCCAATGTCAGAGCTTTATCCAGATGTTTTATTGAGACTCATTTCTGTGTTGGTAAATCCAATAGAAAATTCTCAGTCCTTATCATACTTTATGTGTAAACAGTATTTGAAGAAGTACTATAAAACCTTATTTCACTTGGCTTTTGGTATACAACTTAACTTGGTTTCCTTCTATCCCTTTCTTTCCCCAGACTTCTTTTCTCCACTTCATTCCAATGTGCAAGTTTGACATGCCACAGAATTCCTTCCTCCTTGAAACTCATCTCTTGTTCTATTTTCGTTCACTTATTAGATTATGTCATCTAGTTTCCTGGCATTAACTATTACATAAGGCTGGAGATGTAACACTGTATTAGAATGTATGTAGGCTGATAAATCTCAAATGTTTCCTGCCTAATTTCTCTCATGCATTCTGGATCCAATAGCCTACTGTTGACTTTCCATTTCCATGCAAATGTCTAATAGCTATCTCAAATTTAAAACATCTGAAAGAAAAAAACAAAAACAAAAAAACCTCAAGAGTAATTACTCTAAACTTGTGCCTCCTGAATTTCTGCTTCAGCCCCAACAATGGCAACTCAAATATTCTTCTCTTGAATGTTTACACCAGAGACAATGGTATCATTCTCACTTCCTGGTGTAAGACTTCACGTCTGCCTCAGAGAGCTCAGGGTTATATTTAGGGCCAAGAAAAAGGTCTGGCATAAATTGGTACTAGAAGAATATCTGCTGCTGAATAAATAAAAATAGTGTTCTGGGCTTAGGAAAATAAAAAAAAATACATATTTTCTGCTAAGATCTAGAAACTTTCTTAGATTGAGTGACCGATATAGGTAGCATACATATTAAATTGTTTACTAAAGTCATGACTGGAACAATTGCTATTACATCATTTCCTGGAATCACTTTCACTAGTCCTGGTAACATCTATTACATCTCTGTTCACTTTGTAATTATCTGCTCATTATCAGATCAATCATTGGACATCATCCTGGGTCATCCTTGTTAACCACCCTTTTCCCATTAAACTTCAAAATCAGCCTGCTGATATAACATACCAGACACAAATGTATCTATGCTTTGTAGATAGTTATAAAGTCATTTATAAAAGTCACTAATAGATCAGAGTTAGCACAAAGAGATATTTATTTGTGTTCATGGGTTAAGAGAAAGAGAAGAAAAGAGTCAATGGAGATAGAAAAGAGAGGTAATGAATCAATGATATCCATAGTATTTCTGAGTCTATTATGGAGATGAATACAAATATCTATTTTAATAAAACCTTGGGATCCTGTTAAGTGACAATTATTTTGCCCTCCTGACTCCAAAACAAAAGAAAACAAATCCCGAGGGGAAAATATTAGGGAGGGAACAGTGCTGCTTCTTATTTCAGTTAATTCTAGCCCATCATTTTGTCACTATAATATAGAATTACACCAGTAGACTCATAACTCTCCCCTTCTACCTGTCCACCTGGAGTAGTGGACGTGCATATCTTGATGTAGTATTAAAAAATGTGTCTTTGTGTCATTCTCATGGCTACTCAGAACTTGTGAATTTGTATTCTGGCTATTGATGCTTTGGGACTGTTTTACTAAAATAATTCTATTGAAATGCACCAATGCAGATTCTACACTGCCTGGTTCTTCACATTATACTTTTCCTTGCAGATATCATGTATATGGAGTATGTATGATTTCATGGATATAGCCTCTCAATATTCCTATAACCAAATCATCACAACAGTATAAATATTTGATTTGTTTGATTCTCATTATTTTTGAAATATGTGTCTTTTATCACTCATTAAGACAAAATACCTTTCTCAATTTTCTGAACCTTTTCTGTAACACAATGTTTTAAATGAAATTTCTACCTGGCACTAGAATAAATGGGTTCTGCATGCCAGGTTGAAGTGCTAGATTGAAATTTAGAAGTGCATGTTCTAGAACTGGGTCCGTGAATTCTAGACCACTTAGTGAAGTTGAACATGTGAAACCTGGATAAGCACCAATAGAAGAAAATGAATGTCCTGAAAAATGTTTTCTCTAAGACTCATTCCATCCTTTATATGATAGGGTTGTTGCTAGCTTTGTCACATGAAGCTGAGTGGGAGTGGTGTTTTAATTGGACCACCTAAGAACTTAATGTTTGTCCAATAATTTGGGGATTATCTGATCCTGTTAATCTTGAGGGTAAACAGGGCAGGCCAGTGCTATGGTTTGAGGGTGAAGATGGTTGTTGCAAGACCAGAATCAGACAGTACTCTGACTTTGTTGGAGCAAAGGCCGTGTGAGTGCTTCATGTAAACCAGAAGCTGGAAGTGGGCTTGCCCTGAAAGGGGCTGTTGGTGCTGCAGAATCTTCTTGGATGCGTGGGTAATGGAGTTGCTCACATACAGGGGCAAAGAGACTCAAGCAGCCCGAAGCCAAGGATATATAAAAGCTTTCATTGGGATTCTTAGTGTTGTAAACCACCTTCTGAAATAGAGACTTCTTTATCTGCCTCAAGAGAACTATAAGCAAGAAAAACCCAGGAGAATACCTGAAGAATCTTTCACTAAAAACACTCTTTTAGTGTTTCACTAAAAAGATGATTTTGAACATTGCCAATCCAAGTGTTGTTTTTTGCACAAGAACATACTTCCTGAATATATGTTATCCCTGACTGTGATCTTCATAAAAATATGTCCGTATAATATAAAAGAGCATAAAGCCAACAGCTCAAACCTACAAGGTAATGCTTCAACTCCAAATGTTCCCAATTACTATTTTTATATTAATTTGCTTTTAAAATCTTAACAACAGAACCGGGAGTGGTGGCGCACGCTTGCAATCCCAGCATTTGGGAGGCTGAGACGGGACGATCCAGGTTTGCGGCCAGCTTCAGCTACTTAGTGAGGCACTCCGCAACTAAGTGAGACCGTTTCAAAATAAAGAATAAAAACTAGGGCTGGGGGTGTAGCTCGGAGGTAGAATGCCCCTGAGTTCAATCCCCAGTACCGCAAATAAATAAATAAATAAATAAAATCTTAACAACAGTGCAGTTAAATGATGAAAACTAATCTCAACTCCTGAAGTACTTAGTTTTTAATTAAAGTTTTATATTAAACCAGAGTGTTTTCTTGTTTGTTTGTTTCAGACATCTAGCATAAAGTATTCTAAGGAAGAATGCAACAATAATACTATGTTCAGTACTTGTAAGAAATAATAGCTGCATGCAATATTTGAAGGACTATAAATCATGGAAGTTATAATAATTTGATGCTTGTTTTCTTCTATTTTTAATTGGTACATATTAATTATATAGGATAATGAGCTTCATTTGGCATAGTCATATGTGTATATAACATAATTCTATCAATGTAATACCCCTATGTCTATTTTAATATAGTTTAAAAACATTTCCATCTTTTATGTACATTTTTGTAATGCCATTAAAATGAATATTATGTAGCTAGTAAATATGTGTAGTCATATTTCTAATGAAATCTTCATTCAATGGTCTTATGGTCTAGTGAAAGAAAAAAATTTATATTAAACAAACAGGATACACGCTTAAATTTTTCCACTTATTACTCTTTTACTTTAAATTTCATTTTATTTTACATTTGCCTGTAAAATAATAGGAAAAAGAACATCAACCCTCTAGAATTGCAGAATCACAGATTATAAGGCGACATGTAACCTCCTTTATTAATAAATGAATATTCCTGGTAACAAAGCAGAAGTGACCATTCTAAAACAAGTTTGTAGATCATCAACTTGCATTCTTCTTGTGTTATGTAGTCTTCTCTCATAAGCTTTTCTTGGGTTATTATCATTAATATTTATGTTTCAGAAATTCATCTAGTCATAGCCAAGTCTTTAGTTTTCTTTCCTCTTCCTCTATTATAACATTTTTAAAGCAACTATCTGCTTTTTCCAATTGCAGTAAAGGAATGTTAAACATAAAATCTATAACATTATTTGAAGTTATTCCACCACTGGAAAGAGGCAGGGGATAAAGTTGTTTACTTAGTTTTCCTCATGTATGAGCCAAAATTAGGTATTCTGGCATTCATGCTGCACAGTTGTCTGGATACAAATGAAACTGTCTTTCATTCACTGCAAATTCCCAGGGGACTGACTTTCATCTGCTTCACATTATCACAGATCCATGCCACGTGGACAGTTTACTTAATGTTAACTTTAAAAGGGACTGAGATGCTGCTTTGCAAATAAAAGGAAGAAAGGAATTGGATCAATGGTCTTTAATAAATAAGTGATATCCTCGTATTTAACCCCAAGATATTTTAATTTATATCTTTAAAATTGAATATGTAAATTGAAAGTAGAGGTCAAAACTGAGTTTGGTTTTTCCAGAATGGTGTCTTCTAGGTGAATCAATAAAGCAATTAATGTTTCCATATTCAATGATTTACCAAATCTTGTTTGATTAGTAAATCTATGTACCATTGCTTAATAGCCTCTGTACAAATTTATCTTCCAAATATTATATTTTTATTAATAATGGAATATGTTATAAATCATCATGTAATGGGAGAGGTACTTTCTAGTTCAATAACATTATCACAGATGTATTTGATTAGTGTTAAAAATTAGGCTGCAATTTTAGTTTTATGTAATTCCTTGTGTTTTGTGGAGAGGATTAAGTGTGAGACTACAAAAGTATGATGACTTTTCCCCATAAAACATAGTACAAATTTCTGTAATTATTTTTACTTATTCATATACTTAAATATTTTTCAAAATATATAAAATATCTTAAAGGAAACATTTCATAATGTTAAAACAAAATTAGATAGAGTTGGTATTAAAACCTCATTGAGCTATTTGTTATTTAATTTGAATATGATTCTCATCCATGAAATGGAGTTCTACCATGTATTTCATATACAAAGGGAAGTTTCATTTGAATTTAGTACATTAGCAATTCTGAGCCAGGTTCAAAGTAATAAGAGGTATAATAATTTTATGCTTAATATGAAGTAAAGTTGTGTAAAATAGAAGTATATAATTAAAAGAATCATAACATTGTATGTAAAAATTTGGTTAAACTTAAAACAAGCAAATGATTGAGGAGATGAGTGAATTATTAAGCAAATTAGTGTGTATATATACATATGTATGTATATATATTGATTTATATTATAAAAAGCTTCTCTAAGAATAATTGCAGAACTGAAAACTATTGAGTAAAATAGTGAGTTTAACCACATAAAATCAGTTGTCTTTGCATTAAAAGATCACAGTTGCTATAAAATCAAAATAATTAACCAAAAATGTATTTGCTCAGTTTATTCCAAATGACAAATCCCTGTGTTTCGGAAAACACATGTAAGACAAAACAAAAATTGATGATTGTTCCAGGCTTGAAAAGACATTACAAAATAGTCCAAAGGAAGTATAAAAGCAATACATATGTGAAAAACATAATAAAAATACAAACCAAAGAAAATGTTTTCATTACCAAGGATGCAGAGGAGAAATCATCCTCCTTCAAGTCCAGTGAGGGGATTCTAAAGCCTTTCAAGAGACAAGAAAAAAAAAAAGGTAAAATGTGCTAAAAACCAAAAGAAGTCATTTGACTAATATCATGCACTTATGTTGACTGTTTAACAATAAGAATAATTTATATATCATTATTTATAATTACTATTAAAGCTTTTGATTTGCTTTTTATTAATATGGAAATATATGAACATTTAGTTTTTTTAAAAAATAAAAAATATGATAATAATTTCCTTGTAAGCAATAAGATAGTACATGTTTGCACACATCCACAAATACATACAAATGGAAATAATTCATATGTATGCAAATGCTTCTTTTTAACTACCAATTCTTATCTCTGAATGAATGTTAACATGGATATCTTTAATTTTCCCCCATTTGTTATATTTCTTCATTGTTTTAGTGACCCTGGTGAAAGAAAAGAAGATAAGGTGCAAAAACACAAAGCAAAAATTTAACCTGTCAACTTATGACATGAACTCTGAATACCTGAGGAATGGCCATCTTTGGCATTGTACAGACATCTCTGTCTCTTTTTGCTAATAGTAGATGTAGTATAATTTTGTCTGTTAGAAAATATTGGTAGGACAGTTTTAGTAAAACTTTTTAATAAATGTAGCCATAGCATTTCATAATTGCAAACACATATGAGAATCCTTTTCCTGCTGCTGTCCTTGTACATAGGTATTATCTAAACAAGGATGTGTGCCCAACGGTTCTTTTAATATTGTTGAACATACAGAGGTCGTTCTTTTATTTGCATCTGAAGTTTAAAGAAGCTGTGATTTGTGATACTGCATTTTTGCCTCATGAGATACTTCCATATGTAACCCCATTTCTACTTTCTGCATTCCTGAGTTGATGCATCCACTGGTCAATTTCCCATATCCCATTGGACTGTGTTAAAATAAATTAATGCTAAAAGTGTCTTCTTAGAGCATTCTTTTTAAGCCTATGAAATCTTCCTGCCGTAAACTGTGTTCCATAAATATTTATTTAAGAATCAAATAGCAGGTCTTTCCCATTTTACTATGTTCATGGTTTCATCTTTGTGGACTGGTTGGTTATGCGGTTACATTTTGGACTAATCATTTTGGTATTTAGTGTTGACATATGACTCAGAGGTGGTTTGTTTTTACAAAAGGTGCAGAATGTATGAAAAGATTATTTTTCAAAGGTTTTATAGTATGACATAGTAAAAAAGAAAGAGAAGAGGATTATATGGCATGATGTAAAAAGAAAAAATAACATTCACTGAGATACAAAGGAAAGTAGAATTATATTGGTGATAATACACCTTAACAGAAGAACATACCAATCAAATGTTTTCAATTTTACAGAATTCTTCCATCTGGTACAATTCTGGCAGAAAAAAAAATAAATAGTAAGGTGGACAACTGAATTTCATTTTAAGGATTTAATAATAATAATAAAGTGGAGTGAAAAATCTCTTCTTGTGCTCATATCTTTTGCAAGCGCACACAGCTGGCTTCTATCTTTTGTTGTGTATATTACTTAAGAATTCTATTTCTTTAAACTTTGATCGTATAGTTTTCCTACATCTGGTTCTATTTGGCACCTGCAATAGAGAGTATATAAAGGGTCAGGTGAACATTAATACCTATCTCTAATAAAAAGAATGTGGATCTTCTATGAAATATACATGTTTATTATGTATGTATGATTTAGTTGCTGTTTCTATTATCTAAATAAAAATATGTCCATATGATGTAAAACAGTGTAAACTAATTAAACTAACAAGTAACTTACAATTTAATTCTGACTCTTACTTATGGTTGTTTTATTCTTTTTTAAGTATATATATATATAGGTATATATATATATACTATGAAAGTATATATATTCATATTATATATATTATATATATTTCATATGTATATGAAAATATACATATATAGGTATACATATTTTCATATACATATGAAATATATATAATATATATAATATGAATATATATACTTTCATTCTGTTTGTAATCATTGGAAAACAGTATAATTAAAGGTTAAGATTTCAAACTTCTCTCTCAATTTTGACTCTGTGCAAGTTTAGGCTTCTCTTTAACTCAGTTAACTAGGAAAAAAATGGGGTTAAGCATAGCATTTACCTGACATGGTGATTGTGAGGATTTAAAGAGAGAATGCAGTATAATACCAGATTGACATGTGGAGTGGACAGACCTAGTTCCTATTTCATCTACCCACTCCAAAAATCTACTTAGTGTATTTTAGAGAATATGGATGAACCTGGAGATCATCATAATGAGTGAAATAAGCCAGGCACAGAAGGAAAAATACTGCATGATCTCAGTTCTATGTGGGACCTAAAAACTCAAAATTAAAGATAGAGTGGTAGTTGTCAGAGGCTGGAGGTGGAAGAATTAGGGAGACCTTGGTCAAAGGGTACAAAGTTTGGGTAGAAATATTCAGGAGGTCTAATGTACAGCATGATGATTATAGCTAATAATGTTGCATTGCATAATTGGAATTTGGTAAATGTTATCAGCACAAGAATAAAAAAGGCAACCATGTAAGGTGATAAGCATGTTGAGTTTGGTTATAGTAATTATTTCACACTGTACACATATGTCAAAATAGCATGTGCAAGCTGGGCATGGTGGTGCATGCTTGTAATCTCAATCCTTGGGAGGCTGAGACTGACAGATCACAGGTTTGCAGCCAGCCTCAGCAACTTAGCAAGGCCCTCAGCAACTTAATGAGACCTTGTTTCAAAATAAAAAATAAATAAGGCTGGAGGTGTAACTCAGAGGTAGAATGCCCCTCAGTTCAATCCTCAGTATCACAGATACACACACACACACACACACACACACACACACACACACACACAAACGTCTATAACTTTGTAACATACAATTTAAATGTCAATAAAGTTGGAGAAGAATAATAGATAACACATCTAAACTATTTGGAATGGAAGATGACATCTAAACTCTCAAAAATATTACCTATCATTATTATTTTACTTTTACATTATTATTTACTTTTACTTTTAATTCATTGCTTGTGTCCTTTTGTGCTTTATTCGAATATATGTTTTTCAATAAGTAAAGACCAGGAAAATTATTGTGGGAAAAGGTACTACAACATTTGAGCAATTTGGAGAATTCAATAGCTTTATAAATTCTGCTTGATAACCTAGACAATTTTGATAACCATCAACTACAGAAGCACTTTGTCCTAAAATAATCAAGTCGCTAGAGACATCAAGTATTTTGCTGTGTAAGTGGTTCTATCCTTCCCAACACTTAATGTGTTTACTTCCTAGCACTTAAGTTGTTCAATTTTATTAAAAAAATACACTTATGATACATATCAAACCATATGTTAAAAACCAAATCAAATACTGCTAGAAAACATAACAAAAATATTTTCTACTGCTAAACACAACTGAAACAGCAGAGGGGATATGAATTTCATTTGCCACTATGGCTCATGTTGACACACAGTTTCTATATTTTGAATATGCAATTTATTGACCTTGAATCAAAAGTAGTACTGAAAACTGTTTCAGTGAGAAATCTCTTCCAATTTCATGATCTACTTACATCCCCAAGTCCACAGCTCTCTTACAAGGATCAAAAACACCTATAGACATTTCCATCAACTTACATATTTTTTGGCTTTTCTTTTCAGCACTTTTCTTTTTCTTTTGGGGGGGGGAGTTCTGGGGATCAAACCTAGGCAGAGCCTCACTCATTCTACACATTTTACCACTGAGTTATACCTCTAGCCAGAACTATACTTTTGAGTTAAGATTTCCAAGTTAGAAGATGTATGGATTTCTAATTAAATTGATGGGGATTTTTTGCTTGTTTTTTTTTTTTTTAATATGGGGGTTGAGTCCAAGGGGTATTCTACCTCTGAGTTAAATTAAAAAAAAAAAAAACCAAGATCTTTCTATGTTGCTTAATACATATTGCTGAACATTGAACATCTCAGTAAGATGCTGAGGCTGGCATCAAACCTATGATCCTCTTATCTTACTCAATCTCTCAAATACTGTGATTACAGGTATGGCCAACATGTCCAGCTTCTGATTAAATTGACATTTTAATTAAATACACATATTGTTGGCCACTCTTGTTTCAAATACAGAGCAATAATAGATAAAACACTAAAAAGAAAAAGAAAAATATGAATGTCATAATCTTTCTTTAAAAAAGAAAGACAAATTATGGTACCATTGACAAACCAATAAAAAAAGTAGAATGCAAAAGGTATGTGTGTGAATAATTTCTAATTCTTCTTTTGTATCACCTTGTCTCATATTAAACATTAAACACAAGAAAGGAAGGCAGTGGGAGGGCGGGCAGGAAGGAAGGGGTAGTGAAACTTACGGACATAGCAGTAAAAACTTGAGAATAATATGGAAAAAACATGATTGTTCTAGGATAAATAAAATGAAAACAGGAGCCAGGCATAGTGGCACATATCTGTAATCCCAGTACTTGGGAAACTGAGACAGGAGAATTGAATCGCAAGTTCGAGGCCACCATCAGCAATTTAGGGAGACCTTGTTTCACAATAAAATATAAAACAGGTTCAGGGTGTAGATCAGAGGTAGAATGCCCCTGGGTTCAATCTCCAGTACAAAAATAAATAAATAAAATAGAATGAAAGGGGGCAGTTGACAAAAGGAATCTGAAAGAATAAAGAAAATATGAGAAAAATATTTAACACATTAGAATTTTAAAGATTTTTTTAATAGTTGTGAAAAGAGTGTATGTTACACTCCTGATTTGATGGATTGGACACGATGTGCTGGTTTCATTTAGTCCTCTGTAAATGCAGGCACTGTTCCTTTTTTCTTTTTTACAATACCTTCATTGTCTCTCTAAATGTACCTTCCAGTGCTCTGCTATAAATTTGGAAAATTTATAAGCTATTGAACATGATGGCTTTCAATAAAGAATATTTTTAAAAATAGAGAAAGAGTTGAGCCAGTAGTGATCCTCAGTCTTGTTGACTAATTGTTGGGCAGGAGCGAGCTCCTCTAGTGTGAGCTGGAGAACCACAGACACAGTGGTGCTGGTGCTCACCTGGCTGCTGGGCAGAGTTGACAGCTCAGAAAAACTTCCTTTAAGACTTCCTGTGCTTGAGGACATATAAATGTACTTGGATCAAGATTAGAGAGCTTCTCAGTGTTGACTCCATTTCAACAATGTGATACATTCAGGTCTGCTTTACTAGCCCTATATTACCATAGCCCTTGTCTCTACTCATTTATTTATTTATAATCTTGTACTCTGAAAATTTCTTCAAGTCAATATACCCAGACTAGCCGGGCGTGGTGGCGCACGCTTGTAATCCCAGCATTCGGGAGGCTGAGACCGGAGGATCCGGGTTCCCGGCCAGCCTCAGCTACCTAGTGAGGCACTCCGTAACTTAGTGAGACTCGGTTTCAAAATAAAGAATAAAAAATAGGGCTGGGGGCGTAGCTCGGAGGTAGAATGCCCCTGAGTTCAATCCCCAGTACCGCAAAAAAAAAAAAAAAAAAAAAAAAATATACCCAGACTAGGAAATATTTGGGAAGATTTATCAATTTGATTAAAATGTAAAAACAAAACCAAAATTTTTTTTAAAAAGGCTCCATAAAGCTAAATATTAACAAACAAACATGAGAATTCACTTATAATTAAATTAATATCTATTCCACCAAAACATTCATGTAACTTAAAATGAAAAAATATGATAATAGTATAAATTTGCAAAGTAATGAGGAGGCACCTTATAGAAAAAAGAAACTCAGGTAGAAAAATGTATATATATATATATATATATATATATATATATATATATATATATATAATGAAGACACTAACATCCACTCATAACTAAAGACAAAATAAGTTTCATCAACCAGTGGACAAATACTAAAAGTTTTGATAATAAGTTATCAGAAAATAAATGATCAATTGTTTATTGATATAATTTTTCTGCATGACATTTTAACATGCATCAAATTTTATAGAACATGCTTGCACATTCGGACACAAATATCACAGCTTGGAATTTCCTTGTTGAATATATTCCTGAATGATACATTTTCAAAAAAGTATCTTTGCAGGATAGTTTGTAATAACAAATTGCTAGAAAAATTAGCCAAAATGTTTGACAACTGTTGCTGCTATTTAAAAGTTTTTTTTTTTTAAGTATGACTTAAATTTAGAAAAAGTAATATCCAAGATAGTGAGGGTAGACTTTCTTGCAATGTTGGAGCTCAAACTCAGAGCCTCATACAAGCAAGGCAAGCGATCTTCTGGGTAAGAGTGGCCACCTTGTCTTCTTTCTGAGCACATGATACATTCATGTGCTTTGTCTACATCTTTTACATAAATAATCTCTTTCCACTCTCTAATACAATCTGTTATCCTTGGCCCTCAGTTGTCTGTGCTGCATCTGCAATTTGTCACCATGGATCTAGTTTAAAATAAGAATTTTATTACAGGGTTCATTTCTGTTTTTCATTTGTTTTAAATTGCTAACTTATAGCTTTATAAATATTTTGCATTAAACTCCAGATGAATAAAATCACATTGCTGTGTCACATTTGTTTGGTAAAGCCTCTGATAGGTAATAGGTAATTAATATAGATAAGTTAGGAAGTACTGTTCTCTATACTAGCCCAGAAAACATGATTCATCAACTTTAATAAATAAAAATGATTTGTACTTGGGAGGCTGAGACAAGAGGATCACAAGTTCAAGACCAGCCTGGGCAACTTAGCAACAACAACAACAAAAATTAAAGGGTTAGGGGTGTAGTTCAGTGGTAGAGTTCCCCTGGATCAATCCACAGTACCACACATACACAAAAATATAGCAATGTTTTATAACAATACTTGGTTTTCATCCCTGATGGCCTTGAAAATGTATTTCTTCATCTCCCCTACACACACATACTTTTGGCAGCTTAAAAGATAAGTATTTATCTCACAATTTCCATGGGTTGAAGACCTAGGAGCAGTTTTGCTGGGTGGTTCTGGCTCTGAGCCTCTCGCAAGGCTGCAGCCAAGCTGTCAGCTGAGGCTGTGGTCATCTTGTGGCTCAGCTGGGTCTGGAGGAACTGCTTCCAAGCTCACTCACGTGGTTGCTGGCTAGCCCAGATCCTCTTGGCTGCAGCCTGGAGACCTCAAGTTTCTCCCCACACCCTTGCCTGGATGACTTCATGTTGTGGTGGCTGACTTCCCACAGAAAGAAGGATCTGAGAGAGAACACCAAAGATGGAAGCTATAGTCTTTTCATAACTCATTGCTTCCATCATATTCTGTTAACATCAAGTCATTTCAACCAACTACTACTCAAGTTAATGGGAATTAATTTCCATCTCTTAAAAGATAGAATATCAAAGAATTATTGTATATGTTTTTGAACTTTCAGAATAGAACCAGCAAGTTGTCCTGTTTTATATTCCATGTGTCATAATTCATAGCCTCACATAAGGTAATTATGGTGGATCATAAATCAATAACAACAGAAAGAGCATGAGTCCACCTGCAAATTGCAAACTTATTGGTTAATCACTATATGGAAAATTCAGCATTGAGAAATATTTTTCATTAGATATAAACAGTACCTTTTTTATTCACGATTCAGGCTAAAGTTTTAATTCTGAACAAATTTTATCTTGTCTGATCAGTTAAAATAGCTAGTTGCAAAATATTTAATATATATTTTTATGGAAATTGAAGCCTCTGTCAAAAAATTCCATAATTTTCATAATTCTACAATTATACTTTACATTTAAAGTTAACTTGGATATACACGTATAGTATTCCATATATTTAAAGAGAAATTAATATTTTAACATTGGTTCACGAACCCAAAGTAATTGAAATTACTCAAAGTGCGTCTTAATAAATTTACCATAATTACATTACACTCTTAAAAATATAGAGCATTTGCAGCTTTCTTTAACATTCATATTATTTGTTTCTCTCTACATCCTTCAAATTAGACTGTCCCTCACATATATCATGAATTAGGTAAAACTAAATTACTATCACATTTTCATGTGAGGATATTTTTGTATATTAACTTACACTAATATCTCTAGATATTTACCTTCTTTGTAACATTTTTAGCCTATCCCAAGTTGGATAATGTACTAGGAGGGATGGGTAGCAAGACAGGACCTGCAGAGAAACTTACCAAGACCAGTGTGCAAGTTTGTTTGCATAACTTTGAACCTCACTATAATATATAATACAATGCATCAATAAAAGCATGTAAAAATAAAGTTAACTATTTTACTGAACTTCCTATAACATTATTGTTTGCTTTCCATGCTAGGGATATACATCATGATGTTGCTGTTGCCTTAACTATACACATCTGGATCCCTTTCATCTCTGTATCTAGTTCCTTTCTTAATGCAAAATCCAGAGAGGATATTGACAGGAAACATATAAGCATTGAAATGTGCATCTCTTGGGATAAGCTGTCTCAGTGGATACTAAGACTAGGAAAACTAATGACATACAATATCTGAAAAACCAGGGGGAAGAAAGGGAGTATGAAGCAGTATTTCATCAGGGTCATAGGACCAAGAAAGGGAATTGACCCAATATAAGAATGAACATAGTCTTTAGTTAAAGTGAAAGGTTTCTCATACTGTTACTCATTTTGGAAGTGGGACTAGAGGAAACCCAGGGCGTGTGTGTGTGTGTGTGTGTGTGTGTGTGTGTGTGTGTGTGTGTGTTGCTGGGGATTGAATACATGGCATTCTACTTCCTAACTACATCTCACCTCTATTTCATTTTATTTTTCTTATTTTGAAACAGGGTCTCGCTAAGTAGCTGAGACTGGCTTTGAACCTGCAATCCTCCCAAGTCTCAGCCTCCCAAGTACAGGATTACAGGCCTGTGCCCCCACACCTGGTTGAGTAAGGGGTCTTCTCAAAGCAGCTGGACTCAGTACTCTGTCAACTGAGTGCTGAATTAAAGCATATATATGCTATAATATTTAATTTATATTTTTAAATATAGAAGGTAAAATGTGTTCTATACTGAGAGCATGAAGGACCATTTGAATTTCTGATATGCTACCAATTTATATGGCACATTTAAAGCATGCTCATATTCCTGTGATTTTGGTGGCACCTAGAAATCGTAAATGCTTTTCAGATCTATGTCAGAAGCTGTGGTTGTCACTCCTTGCTGCCATGACAGCCTCATCACAATTATTTCCACTTAGTACTCAGTATCTACAAGCATTCTGCCTTGTCCTCTGGAATGTTAAGGAAATTAACAGATTATAATATTTGCATATCACATTTCCATTCTAATGGAACATGCAACTGTTTTGTATCTACTCAGATATATTAAAAGGAAGAAATTTCATGCCTATTCCTCATTGAAATCTAATCTCAATGGTACTCTCAGCCTGAGTCATTTACATATGAAGAGTTTTTCAAATGGTGTGCTGGTTCTAGCTCATATTTGTCTGCAAAATCTATAAGTTTTCAGAAATTTAACAAATAGTGGTTAAATTGTTTATAGCTTGAAATAAGCCATATGGGATATTAATGTCTACCCACACCCTGAGTCCCCCTGGGATCTTCCAATCTCAGTAGGATCCTGCTCTTTAATAAAGTCAGCCTGAGGTCTGCTTTTTTAGGTTGCTTCTGCCTAGAAATAATTTGGGGGACTCTGGTTTCAGATCTGCCTACCCATTTTTTGATGAATTGTGTTTTTATTATTGACTCCTTGTTTTGCTTGAAATTACCACATTTTGAACTTTTGCAATTCTTTCCTTTGCACCCACACAGGACAGGTGGATGCAGTTGTGGTAGATACCTTGTGCAGGGGGAATTCTTGTTTGTATTTGTGACTTTTCCCATTACCAATTTTTTTCCTCCTCTCTATCTTCCTGCATTTTATAGACCTTCCTATGCCTATCTCACCAAAATTTAGGTGAGAGCTAAGCCTTCAAGGAT
This sequence comes from Graphiurus murinus, assembly GCA_004027655.1. NCBI lineage: Eukaryota > Metazoa > Chordata > Mammalia > Rodentia > Gliridae > Graphiurus > Graphiurus murinus. The sequence continues at coordinate 79,749 of PVLC010004255.1, forward strand.
GATCCTGAAAGGCAGTGCCAAGGAAGGTAAAACTTTTGTATCTTTAGGTATATAGACGGGAATTGGAATCCCTCTTTGATGCTCTTTGGGGACTTTTTTTCTACCATGACCTTAGAAAGTTTACTCTGTAAACTGTGGCGATCGAAACAATTGGGCTCACTGTGCACACAGAATCCCAGTCTTTACTCCATCTGAATTATATGGATCATTAATTGGAAATGTAGAAAGAAGTTTCCTTGGCACAATACCAAGACACCAATTTGGAAAAGTACAGTCAGCCTGTCAGCATGGCGACATGATGTCACATAAATTGACTTGGTTTTGAAAAGCACCTGAATTGGCTGTTTGTTCTGAATTTAGATAGATAGGGTGATGATTACCAACTGGGTTTTTAGCTGAAATCACCAAATGCCTTACATATATTAGCCTCTTGAAGAATTTAATGTCACTATGAGCTCATGAGCACATTTATTCCTTAAAAAATTATAAAACTATTCAAATATTATAGAAGTATAAAATATACTAAAGTTCAATTCACTTCAATCACAATTCCACACTGCTACCTACAGAAATTTATTATCAAAATTGAATATGTTATATTATTTTAATGCATTTTCATATTCATAAACTCAAGTGTTTTAGATAGTTTATTGCACATATTACTCTAAAACCATTTCATTGAAAATCCTTTCCTATCTTTTACTTTATTATGCATCTCTTTTATTGGATTATTAGTGTTGTTATAAAATGTGAATATACTAGAATTTATTGAATCATTTGCCCTTAATAGTTACTTATTTATTTTAATTTTTTACCACTACAAAAATCTTCAAATTTAATTTTGCACATACATATATAGGTGCACTCTTTTGTAAAGTAATTTTTTAGAAGTGGGATTTCTAATTTGAAATGTGTATATATGCTACATTTTTTAAGATACTTCCAAATTATCCAATAAAATGTATATGCACATTTATTTTTCTGGAGAATTATGTAAGAGTTTTACTTTCCAACTTTAAAATGTTAATCTCATTTTGTAAATAAATATTTGTATTTATTACTTGTGAGAGCATGTCACTTCATAAAAGAATGCGATGTGATTATGTAAAATTCTTATTGATTTTTATCCTCTCCTCTTTTAAAGAAAACAATATATCCCAGAACATAGGATGTAAAAGAATTGAATAGTCCAGTATTTAGTTGACCATTGGGACCACAGAAAGGAATGCAAGCAATATGCAATGTGAATTACTAGAAATAAGTGCTGCCTTTGAAGAACATATGTAAAGAGAAAGATGACTGATATTTAACAAAGTAATAATAACACTTGGGACACAACTTATGAATTTTCCAAGTGAAAGTTTCATAAAATTAAAATTTTCAGAATAAATAATGAAGAGAGATAATGATAGCAACTTGGAAAGTAATATTTTTGAAAATACTGAGCATGAGGAATCATGTCTCTCTGTGTAGAGAAATTCTTCTGATTGTAATGAGGAATTTCCAAAGATCTTTCACCACAATAAGACCTAAAACCTATACAATTAAATAAGAACTAGCATGGATTTATGGGTTACTGAAGAAGTGAAAAATAGGCAAACAGGAAAAATAGTAAGATCTAAAGAAAAAATACATAAAATCTATTCATAAAGATGAGTTTGCTTATAATGCATTTGGTGACAAAGCTTGATGTTTAATAGTAAATTCTAGTTAGTATCTTCCTTTTTTCTTTAAAAGTAACTGAAATTTGTAATTATGTTAACTTTACTTTGTTTTTGTTAATGAGTAATTATACTGTGATTAAAACTATACTTACAAACATTTTAAAGAGTCTACATAAAAACAGCAATGTTTTTATATAAATGCTCAATCCTTTTCTCTTTTTCATCTAGCTAGTTCTACACTTCATCTATAGGGGTCCAAGTAGCAGTTTTCTCTGACCTCTAAAACTCACTCAGTGTCTATCTACAGGATTCCCAGGGAAATCTATTATAATATTTATCATGCTCTGAAGTGTAGATTTTATGTAACTTTGTTATCCATGCTTACTCAATTTTAGCATTTTAAAATTAATATATATTTCTCAAAATATGAAATGTACATTGTAAAAATATTTTAGTGTTTTTTAGCATATTCACCATGTTGTACAACCATCATCACTATTTGATTCAGGAACTTTTCTATCACATGATAATTAGGAGAGGTTGGTCCAAACTTCCCCCTCTCCCTAATTCTCTGGCAACTATAAGTCTGTCTTTCACTTGTGAAGATTTGCCTATTCTGACCACATCATACAAAGAGAATCATACCATATGCAGCCTTGTGTATTGCTCTTTCACAACAATATTTTCAAGTATCATGTATGTTACTGTACCTAGATGAACAATACTTCATTCATGCAGAAAAATGAATAATATTTCATTGTATAGATATACCATGTTTAAGTCCACTCATCAAAAGATAGTTGTTTGGGATTTTTCCCCTTTTTTGCTATTTTGAATAATGCTGCTGTGACTATACATATACAGGTTTTTGCATGAACATATGTGTTCAATTCTCTCAAGCATATATCAAGGATTGAAATTGCTGGGTCATATAATAATTCTATGTTGAACATTTTAAAGAACCATTTTGAATGGTTTTCCACAGTGGCAGCACCATTTCTCATTCTCAGCAGCAATATACTAGGGTTTACATTCTCTACTCTCACTCTCACTTGTTTTGTTATTATTATTATCATTTTCAGCCTAGTGAATATGAAGAGATACCTCATTGTAGTTTTGATTTTCATTTCCCTGACGATCAATTTTGTCAATTATCTTTTCATGTGCTTACTGACATTTGACTATATTCTTTGGAGAAATGTGTATTCAAGTCCTCTACTCATTTTTAATTGGATCATTTGCTTTTTATTTTTTGTTTGTAAGAGTTCTTCACTTTATATTCTGGATGCTAGACTCTTAACATCTACATTATATACAAATATTTTCTCCCATCCTTTGTGTTGTCATTTTCTTGATAGTATCCTTTGAAGCAAAAAATCATCTTTGATGAAGTAAACCATCTATTTTTTTTCTTTGAATGTTTATACATTTGTATAATTTTCTTTCTAAAAATACTGCTTAATTGGAAACCCACAGGTTTTCTCCTGAGTTTCTTTCTAAAAGTTCAATATTTTGGGCTCTTATATTTAAATATTTTTATGTTTTGAGTTAATTTTGTATATGATCTGAGATTGAGGTACAAATTCAGTGTTTCAAGAGATATCCAGGATCATTTGTCAAAAAGATTACTCTTTCCCTCATGGAGTGTTAATGGTACCCTTGTCAAAAGTCTTATGACAATGATTTTAATTACTTGTTTCTTGGCTTTCAATTCTATGCCATTTACACACAGACACACAAACACACACACACACACACACACACACACACACACACTTATGCCTGTACCACACTCACACTGTCAGATTACTGTAGCTTGTATTAAGTTTTGAACTAAGAAAATATGAGTCAAACTTTGTTCTTTTTCAAGATTTATTTTGGTTATTCTGTGTCCTTTAAATTTTTATATAAATTTTAGTATAAGCATCTACATTCTGAAAAAAATAATTGAACTTTTATAGGAATTTCATTGAATTTATAGGAAAAATGAAGGCAAGCCATTGAGCTTTTCTTCCAGGGAAATGTAAGCCAGGTCAGACCAAAAAGTCTATTAAAATTCTTTGTAGATGAGGTTCATTGGTGAATGGTGCCCTGATCCCTCTTGTACCAGGAATGTGGGCTATTTATCTTAATAACTATGACTAAACTAGGGAGTGGAGATGGGACGTAGTAAATTAAAATGTCATAATGTTCCTACCAAGAATCATCTGTTTTTCCTGAATGAGCATTTCATGGTGTGCTGCAAGCTTTCAGCTAATTTCTGGTGTTCTGTTCATTCTAATAGGTTTTGCCCATTTTTAAATTGTGCTCTTGAAGTGGAGTTTGGGGTTCCTTATTCTGTCGTGCTTGCTGGTGTCACTTCTTACTCAATTCTGAAGCCCTCACAATTTCTCAGTATTTGACATAATAAATGTTTATTGATTGAACTAACACTTTGTCTCAAGAATAAAGTTCCAATGGTACAATACAGAAAAATAAGCTCTCCATTATATATAGTTACAGGCATAGTAGATTAGGATGGATAAGATTCAGTAGATTAGAATGGATAAGATGTAAAATTATTCCCAACATTATAATTCCCAATATTACTTCTTAGGGTGGCATATTTTTCTCTGGTAAGAGTTTGAGAAGGATGTTTATATTTAGTAAATATGATATCAGAAATATTTTGTCTTGCATTTCAATTAATGAACATGTTATGCAATCAAAATTGTTAGTGAAGGAAATCTTGGGTATTCTAAAAAATCTCAAAGTAAACATAGTGGCTATCTTGTTATCTTTTAAATTAGCATTTGTATTAAAAAGGTTATGCACACTTTTTATTGGAAAAGAGGCCGGGGAGAGAAACAGCTTTTAAATCGCAGAGGCCTATATCAATTCCATTAGTAGTTTTGTGATATTAAGCAAAATATTTACATTGTGAACCTAAGCTACTTTTTCCTTAAAATGGAGGTAAAGAACTCATTGGATTGTTTTAAATATTGAATTTCATTGAGTATCAGAAAGCCTATAACACATTGCCGGTGATGACATTGACAATAAGCATTTGACTTTAATTATAGAATAATGTCTCATGTGTCAAATTTATCATATTTGGATTTTCTAGTTTAGATTAAGTCTTTTTACAATATATAATAAATAATATTTGTAATTTTTAAACCTCTTTTCTCTGAATGATGATAAAACATGAAATCCAAAAATGATATTGAAAGAAAGAAGACCTTTGCTACAAGAAACGAAAAATATTTTTTGATTAAATATTCAAACACATCGGTGACTAGCATCTAGATATGCCTGAATAAAAATAAGTTTAACAAATGTAGTTAGAAAGCACAAAATGTAAATGCTCTATATGTTAATAGTCTCCTAAGAATGGGTTTTTAAACTGCAAATAAAAATAAGTAACATACAATAAAACAGCACCAATGATAATGAATGAAGTCTTATTTTAATTATAAATATTAAAAACTTTTATGGAAAATTCTTTCTAAGCTAATTTTAACTGTATTATTTGTTGATAAATTCCCATTTTGCTAATAACAGAGAACTGCATGCTTCCAAATCAAAGCATAAAATAATCATTCTATTATTCTAACATAAATGTAAATCCTTTTACTGTTTTTTTTTATTGTTCAATAGCTAAATTCTTCCTTTATTATTGAAATGGATCCCATATAGACTGGGAATATAGCTCAGTGTTAGAGTGCTCACCTAGCATGCATTAAGGCCCTAGGTTCAAGATCCAGTACCCAAACAAAAATCAAAAAGTAATTGGTCCTGGATTTTCTATCCTAGAAGAATTAAATCACTGAAATGTAACTTCTGCCACTACCAATTGTGGCCTAGAATTTATGATCAAAGAAATTGATAATACACACAAAGAGAATGCATCCTGTAGCAGCCTCCTGTATATCATTATAATTATATTCTGTCTTACAGGTAATCTTCTGCTAGAATGAGTTCACCTACATTAATAACTCAATAAGAAACATATTTAAATTTTGATATTGTTCAAATATGGTTCACATTAGCATGCCAAGGAAATTTGCTTTTTAAAAACAACCTCTTTTTGAACTGCCTCTGATCTTGGGAGCTCATCTATAAAGCAATAGAAAAGTCTGGTTTTAGCAACCTAAAGGTCATATCATACTTGGTCCAATGAGTAAGCAGTGACTAGTTTTATGCAGAGCACATCCAGTAGCAAGAGGGCAGGACCAGCATCACTGACCCACCACTACTTTGGGAGAGCCTCCTTTTCTCTTCTGGATCACTTGCATCCTGGGTGTTCTTTCTGTATTTATTAGATATTCTTCTTGCAATCCAATTTTGCTTCCAGCCAATTCCAAAGTCTTAAACTATAACTAAGGAAGTAGTTGATTGATTAATTAGGTGATGGGACAAAAATAACTAAAACAAATACCATCCATGCCTTTCACATAGTGATAGTTGATAAAATTATGACAATTCTTCAAGAAATATGAGGAAAACATGAAAAGCAAAGTTGGCTACATTTGTAATTATGGAAAAAATCCTCTCAGCCTGAGCTTCTACTGAGCCAAAGCCAGCTAAAGTAAATTGAATTGACCATACTCTATGTGGTAAGTCCTATGGATTTCTATATCCTGTTTCCTTTTATTTAATTTATGTATACCTCCTCTGCTTCCCTACTGAAATATAAAGAGCAGATATGACATTTATACTTGTTTATTAATTAACTAACTGTTCTTAACCTGGAACTAACATATAAGTGTTTCATCAAATAAACTTCATTAGCTTTTATCATATCTTTGGAATGAAAGCCATGACATCTGAGACACTGTTAGATAAATGATTAGGGAAAGTATAAACAGAGAGGGGAGTGGGCTGTGGCTATTGATATAGCCCATTGAATATATAGAAATCAAATATTTAAATAATGTGTGTAGTACAAAAAAAGTTCACCTACATTAATAACTCAATAAGAAACATATTTAAGTTTTGGTATTGTTCAAATATTGTTCAAATATAAACTTTCTTTCAAGTGATTTAAAATTTGTTTATTTTTAAATATGTGTTGCTTTTGTTGGTTTTCAAAATATAGGGTACATTTATATCATATTTTCCAGACTTATAGAGCCTCTTTTCTGGTTTCATGTCTGCTACATGATTCCACTATTATTTTTTTTTCAGGTACTTTAATAATTTTTTTTAAAATTTTTTGTTGTAGTAATTCGTGCAATATAGCATACATCTTTGTTAAGTACAAGTTGTTAACAACATATTTGCACACAATTCTCATTTGATCACTTTCCCAATTCCCACCCCATTCCCTCCCTCTCCCTTCCCCTCAGGTTCACTTCGGTGAGTGACCTTGATATGATTGTGTAGGAACATCATGTGCTTTAGGGTGTCCCTCTGCCCCCTGCGTCCACTACACTTAAATCAACTTCGTTGCTTACGGAGGATCACTCCTTTTCATCTGGAGATCCTCCTATGCCCCGTGTTCTCCCTAGCATCCACATATTAGGGAGAACATATGCTTCTTAACTCTTTGTGACTGATTAATCTACTTAGCATAATGTTTTCCAGTTGCATCCATTTCCCTGCAAAGAACATGATTTTATTCTTCTTTATGGCTGAGTAAAATTCCATTGTGTACATATCCCATAGTTTTGTAATCCATTCATCTGTGGTTGGACATCTTGGCTGCTTCCATAGTTTGGCTATTGTGAATTGAGCTGCTATAAACATAGATACACATGCATCG
>PVLC010004256.1:0-38229 GCA_004027655.1 Graphiurus murinus
GCGGTACTGGGGATGGAACTCAGAGGCATTCTACCTCCGAGCTATACCCCCAGCCCTATTTTTCATTCTTTATTTTGAAACCGAGTCTCACTAAGTTGCGGAGTGCCTCATTAGGTAGCTGAGGCTGGCCGCGAACCCAGATCCTCCGGTCTCAGCCTCCCGAATGCTGGGATTACAAGCGTGAGCCACCACGCCCGGCCTTTTTCCCCAATTTGATGAATACGTTTATCTCCAAGCTGGTAGATATGTCTTTATGTTATAAAAGATATTCCTATATTCATACAATCACTCTCACATCTTAGTTTATTCTATATGTTTTACTATATGTGTTCTAATCATGATATAAAGAAACCATAAAACTATGTAATTTTATAATGTAAAATTGCAACGAAATCATAAGATCATTTAAAAGGTAAAAACATGCTTTGAAGTACATTGTTTTACAACAAGCAATAAAACACTTATCAAATCAGTTCAGGTTAGCATCTTTGGGGAAATTTCACGGGAGTACAGATTGGATGGTGGAGTACTTAAAAGTAAAAGTCAAATGGTTTTGATGTCTTTGAATAGGAAAGAGATGCAAAAAGAATGTGGTTTAAATACATAATTATCTTAAATAAGTCATGTACATACTTTATTTCCAACACATGTCTCTCCATCCATAAAAGCATATATTCTCGGGATGGCATTACAAAGTAGTTTTGTAGCTTCCTGAAACACCACTTTCTATTGTTTTGTTTGGCTTTGCTTTGGTTTGGGGTCATCTAAATTTGTACTCTATAAGGCTTGAATTGTTTTCTTCAGGCAGCCGATGCTTGTATTGGTAAGAGCCATAAATTGAACATTTTCATGCAACTAAGTGAAATAATTAAGAAATCAACAAAATTGAAGGAAGCAAAAGCTCAACTGCATAATTCATCCTTTTTAACTATTAGTCTCCACGATTAAAGCAGCTTCCACAAGCAAGAATGTTTAACAAAAAGCAGAGTAAATAACAGAATGTAGAATAAATTAGGATTTAATGGTCCTTCACTGCCCATCACATAAGCCTTTCAGATGCGAGTTGAATGTAACAAGTTCCTCTGTACTCCTTTTGTCTCAGTTGTAGTATAAAGCATGGTGATTACTATTCATTGGAATTGGATTACTCTTATTTATATTTAGTTTGTTGTTTCTAAGCAAAATAGAATGAATTACACATCTGCCTTTGTCTCATTTGTACAGTGAGCATATACTCTTAAGTCAATTGTTCAAAAACAATGGGATGAGTGGGAGAGGGTGTATGTGAAAGCAGTTTGATGACAAAATATAAGCATAGATACCTTGCATTGCCAATAATTCTCAAAATACAACCAGGTTGTATTCTAAAAGACTTTTCTATAGAAGATGATTGTTTAGGTATATAATTTCCATAGAAATTACTTTAAATAATTGTCCTGTGTTTGCATGTGGTGCATAGGGAAGGGTATTTTTAATTGAGCACTTACTGTACATTAGTCTTTGTATTCAGTATTTTACATCCACTTATCATCCTATGGATAAATATCACAATTTTGCCTACATTGTAGAAGATGAAAGAGTTATGTATTTCAGAATTTTAAATTAGGTTCTTCATTTTTATCTCATATGAGGTCCGTATCCACAATAAGTAAGATTTATTGACCAAAGCTGCTATTTCTGTGGTCAGAGTTTTGCAGAGAATCAAAGGGTGATATGACTGGTAGAGACAGAGAAATCAGCAGAAGAAGAAACTTTACCTAGTAGAGTTTGGGAAAACCTCCCAGAGAAGAGAGATAGCTGTTGACCTGAGACAGGATGAAAGACAGCTGATCTAAGACCTGAGAGGAGCGGTTTACAAGCTGACAGTGTCAATGACAAAGGCTCTGAGGGGCCAAGACCTAGAGATTTCAAGAAACAAAGTTAGGAGAGGGAAAGGGGGAAGTGGAAGGACTCAAGGGAAGGGAGGAACCTTGGTTGTCATGGACACTGTTAGGGAAGAGGTATGGGCTCCACTCAATTCCCTTTTCCTCCATCATTCTGCCTGCTGAATGGACAATGCTCAGTAGAGGCACAGGACAGAAGGGATGGAAAAGGGAAGCTGAGAAACAACTGCAGCTTGTGTCAAGGTTGTTCCAGCAGTGCTTAAGTTCTCAGGTTTGGGTATAATTGGGAGAAGAATAAACAAGAATTGGCAGGATGAGATGTATTGTACAAGAGATCAAAGATGACCACTAGGTCTGTGGTTTGAGATGCTGGGTTCATGGTGGTGGTATTAACTGGGAAGCAGATTTTCTCTGCAAAGGGGCTGCTTTGAACTGGCTGTTTTCTAGAGTGGATTATGATGGGTAACACACAACCCATGGGTGATTGATGGTCCCTTAAGTCTTCTTGATAATGAGTAGTTTCAGTGCCAATGCATGTGCAGCACCCTTCAATGGAGAAGAAAAACATGGCCCACCCAAATTGGTGGGTGAGAGGATGTGTGCCTGCATTTGTGTAATGTTCCCAAAGTACGTCAAGAGGAAGGCTTATGGTTAATATCATGAGATCAATCTGGGCTCATCTTTTCCCAAGAGGGACACAGATGCCTATGGTTCTCTCTTAAAGATCTATTCCATTTCTTGAAAGGCCCTATCAAAACACCAGGCAGGAGGGAAATAGTATTGATGCATGTTTGCCAAAATCATGGTGATAAAGGGTAAAGTCAGTGACTGCTAGACTGTCTCCCTGAGATAATCCCCAGCCTGAGGATGTGTTGCTGGACGTTTAGTACAAAGTCCAGTGAAGATGTATTATGTGACTCAACCTAAGTCTTCAGTTTGCTTATCTTTAAAATGGAGACAGTAACACTCATCTACTTCATAGGAATCTATTTTTAAGACTAATTTTTTTAAAAAGGACTAAGTTACTTTCAAGCACACACACACGAAACGAAGACACTTTTATTTCTGCAAGAACAGGGTTTATTACCTTGTTCAAGCAATTATATTAATTTACTCTGTCTTAATTGAAAAGTTATGTAAGCCTTCATGATCGATTGAGGCAAGAATATTCTTATCGATCCTTAAAGGAATTGGTAGATAAAGTATTAGACAACTGGTTTCCATGACAGTTCTTTATATGGTGTTGCTACATGCCACTAAAATTCTTTTGATCAGTAAAGATCTATGTGATATATAGTGAATTTTCTGTTCTCATGAATATCTGATGAGAATTATTATCATTTCCAAATTTATGGCCCTTTTTAAAATCATGCACAGGATGTAGAAGTTTTTATTATCTGATGATTGCCTACTGACCCATGTGTTAATAGAGAGTGATTGTGCCCACTGGTGATGACTCTGCCAAACTAAGAGAGCTCACACTCACAAGTAGTGTCTAGATGAACATCATCAATAGAGGCCAATGTCAAGCAAGGCGAAAGAATAATGAATAAGAGCTCAGAAGTCTAAGTAATTAAACTTTGTTCTTGCCTGTTCCTAAATCCATCCCTGATTTCAAGATGTCATACTAGAGAAACACTTCTAGCCCCCAGCCAGGCATCAGGACCAAACAGCACCTGAATAGCCTAACTCAATAACTTGTCTGCAGTTTATGATGTGTAATTAACTGTCTAGGTCCCTAATAAGTAATTCTTGAATTGCCAAGTTTCCAGCCAGGCCTGTCAAGGCAACCTCACCCCGTGCTGAGATCAATTCTCCCACATGACCTCAGCAGAATAGTTCAGAACTCACCAGACACTCAGGCATCATTAACCTGCTCCTGCCAGAACCGCCATCCTCGTTCAATAGCCCTTTGTTTGTATTCTTGTAAAAAGGGTTGGGCCCTCTAGAGGTATCTTGAAGCAGCCTCACCTACTACTTAAGATACAGACTTTTTATCCGACTGCTCTGGTTAGATCTAGTTCTATGAGTTCAGGCAAGATAATTAACCCCTTTGAACTTCAATCTTTTCTTTCATATACTCAATGGTCATAATAAAACATTCACCACAGGAAGAATTGGAAACATTCAATGTAAAGCAGCTGGAAGGCTGAGACAGGAAGATAACAGGTTTGAGGCCAGCTTCAGCAACTTAGCAAGGCCCTCTGCAACTTATTGAGACCCTGTTTTAAAATAAGAAATAAGAATGGAGGTGTGGCTTAAAGGTTGAATGCCCCAGGGTTCAATCCCCATTTCCACAAAATAAATAAATAAATAAAATTAAAATAAAGCAGCTAGCAGAACTCCAGGCTCACTGTTAAGTGCCAATTGCTATTCCAATTTCTATGGATGTGGTTTTGATTTCCTAAGTCCTTCTCTTCAGTCCCAGATTTTGAGCCCTCCAACAATTGCTGGATTTAACAATCTGGCACTAGAAATCTTGCCTCTCATCATCCTGTTATAGGATATGCTTGATTTCATTTGTGAATGTTGAGGTGAGCATTAAAGGGGGGTAAAACCAAGGAATAAAGAGTAGACAAGGGCTACAGGGAATGGAAAGTTGTCCTAGAGTGCCCAGTATGTAGATGGAATAATGGAACCAGGACACATTGGCAAGGTCTGAGATGGGCCCAAGGTAGAGTCCACTGGTTTATCATACCCTCCATCTCTTGGATATTCCAGGAGAACTTACTTTGCTATTGATGCTTTAGGTGGTGCAGTGGGGATGAGAAGAAAAGTTACTTGCATACAAAACTTGTGAAGCAATGAGAATACATTTCTTCTGTGGAACAGAGTTCATGCCATTTTTGCAAAAATATGAGTTTGTATTATTAGCATATGAAAGTGACTATGTGGCATGAAATACAAAATGTCATCCAAAATATCAGAAGTAAAAGGAAGAAGTGAACAGCCAGGTGTGATGGGGCACGCCTGTAATCCCAGTACTTGGAAGGTCGAGACAGGAGAATCGCAGGTTCATGATCAGCCTTAGCAACTTAGCAAGATTCTCAGCAACCTAGCAAGACCCTTCTTCAAAAAAAAATTATATTATATATAAACATATATATATATAAGATATGTTATATATATGTTTATATATATGTATATATATTTCTCTGCACTATTTTTTATTCTTTATTTTGAAACATGGTCTCACTAAGTTGCAAAAGGTCTCACGATGTGTCTAAGGCTAGCTGTAAATCTGCCATTCTCCTGTCTCAGCCTCCCAAGTACTTGGATTAAAAGAGTGCGCTGCCATGCCCAGCTCTTTTTTCAAAATTAGAAAGAAAAAGAAGAAGAAGAAGAAGAAGAAGAAGAAGAAGAAGAAGAAGAAGAAGAAGAAGAAGAAAAAGGGTTGGGAGTGTAGTTCAAAGATAGAATGTCCATGAGTTCAATCCCCAATACACACACACAAAAAATTACACACACAAAAATATGAAGAAAATATCTAGAGATTCTTCAGTAATAAAAGAAATGACATCTCTCTTCAAAATACCATTTACTTACAAGCCTGGAATACAACAAAGGCCAACAAAGATGTTTTTATTAGTACTATTGTTATTGCACAAATGCTAATAAAGCAATACTTTATTCAAGATGAGAAACAAGGAAGAATTTACTTTCAATCTCACTGTGGGTTCTCCAATTTTGCTGTAAATGCATTGTGGAAAAGAGCAGCAGTTCATTGACTCCTAGAAACTTTGTGCTTGTTAGATATTTAATGAGTTTAACCTTTATATTAAATATAAAATAATAAGAAACTCCCTACCTTCCAAACCTGCACAACTTTTCATATACAGTTAAAATAATCATCAATAGACATCATAAACTGAGTGAAAATGTAGTGTATGCTCTGGCTTGAGATTGTCCACCTCACATCAACTGGTTTTATTGTTTCTCTCTCGCTGCAGTCAATTAGATGGGATTATTTCATTTCCAAAGACTGTTTTTGCATGGATTGTGTAGCTGTTTAGTGAAATATAATTCAACTCGGCCCCTTCTGCATCCAATAAAATCGTCAGTCTGTGTTGGGGGAGCAATCATTGAAATGATGAAATAGCAGTAGTGCTGAAAATAAGCAATGGAAAATTCTGCAAAAGCTAAAATTATACCACCGGGACCTCCTTGATCACCACAGCCCTTTTCTGGCTGAGAATTGGTTCTCTCTGAGAATTGAGAACCTGTCCTTCAAAAGAAAACCATTCTCAAGTGGTACAATCGCCTTCCAGGGGAGCACTCACCTTTTTTTGACTTGCCCTGGTATTTATAAGGTGGTATCCACTTATTCCTTTTGCATTATCAAACATTTGCTCTTGTTTTGAGGTAAGATGCTATCAAATGTCTTTGGCTCAATGGATGATTTATTATGAGCATACAAGGTCCAGTCACTGGGGAATGTGTGGTTGGAGGTCACCCTTAAAATGTTTAAACCAATACAAATACAGGCATTCAAATAAATACACAAGTTACAATATATTTTTAAAAATCTAAAAATATACCTGGCTTCATCTTAGGAAACAGAAGTTTACAGCCAATTTTGGAAGAGTAGAAAGATTATTGTTTGCTGAACTGGGGAGAGTATAAGTGAAAATCATTGATAAGTTGAATTTTGTTGGAGCACCAATTAAGTACAAAAGATGATGATTTTGAGTTGATGAGAAAAAAAAAGGTGAGGATTACTGACTATAAAAAAGGAATCCTAAAATAATAATTTTGAACATAAAAGTTTGAAATAACAGTAATGCAGGTAATGTTTTGAAGAATTAAATCAAAGTGGGCTGAGGGCTGACCTAAGCTGAGGAAGGCAGGTTCCTTTTTCTTTTCTTTTTAAAAAAATAATTCATGCAATATAGAACAAACCAGAAAATCTTATTTGTTCTAAAGCTTCAGAACTACCAACACCACCATCACCCACCAAGGCATGTGTGTCTAAACCTCAATCTAAAGTGCCTCACTTTCATCCTGTTATATAACCTGTTTGTGGTGTCTCTCATTCAGCATTAGGTAGCTGAAATATAAAATAGTTTCTCTAGCTTAATGGGTCTTGGTGTTTTTAAATAGGAAAAGAAAAACAGTAATCTTACAAAATTGGTTTCTTATCAAAGAAACAAAATAACATAGCAAGTATGGGTGGTCTTTCAAAACTATCATTTGTCTTGGCATAAAACAGAAGTGGTCTCTGTTTCTTGTTTTCTATATATGCATAGATACTGAATATGAATGGATTTCCCTGAGCTTCATTTTCTCTGTCTATTAAATGGAGCCTGACTCAGCTTAAATGTGGTAGATCGCACCAAGTTCCTGTTCAGTAACTAAGCAAACAAGAAAGAAAACCAAAACTTCCTTGTGAAGGTTGTTTCTTTTAGCAGCTATAATGATTCAAACCAGTATGGTACTACTTAGTAAATTATACCTTCTATCAACTACTACTTTTGCTACTTGTTTATTCTTTCAAAAAAATACAATCATCATGGCAAATATCTGAGGAACTACACATGTACTTAGAGAATTCAGTTGTATGTCTCTAAAGCACAATGAATTTCTTAAAAGAACATTGGCATATACATTTATACTTGATAAAATTTCAGAGATAACATATAAATGAGAAGAACTGCCTTTTATAAGGCCATCTAGGTAGATTTTATTTTATATGTAAGACCCAAAGTATTTCTAAAATGAAAAAAAAAATAGATCAAGCTGATTGGCTCAGTGATTATAGCTATAAATTCTATGAATCATTCAGCACAGGAACCTTCATTAAATTTATAATGTTATAAACTCCACATACCAATAAAGAAGTTTTTTGAAAAGGCCAAATGTCATTAATGTTTTTCCAGATTCCAATCAAACATGTCTTACCTGTCTTGGTTTTCAACTTACCAAGGTGAAAAGTTAATCACATTCCCTTTTATATTAGGAAAAATATATAAATGTCTCAAAAAGCAACCTCAGCTCCAATGCATATTAGATCTCTGCCAGAAACAAACTTTCTTAAAACAGATGCAACTCCTCCCCACCAAGAGAAAGCACTTCATCTCCTCTGTTGGTATTTCACCAGCCACTGAGGTGTATGAAGCTGCCCATGAAACTAGTCTGAGCCAGTAAAGATCAAAGGCTCCCATGCTCACTGGAAAATAATGGGGAACAGGCTTCTCCATTTAGGGAAAGATGCATGGCTGACAGGCATGGTCTTATGGCTCCTTGCTCCTCCCCATCTCCCTAATCTTCACATTGAGTTAGATCTGGCCTCTCCTTAGACCCTTCATTAAGTCTACTCAAGGGCTGGGGGAACAGGAGGCTCACTGTGGTCAAGAACTCAACATCTTAGTTGGCTGCTCTATTAATACTGCTTTTCACTAGTACTTGGTTCAACATGACCAGATATTTACCTCATTCCAATTCTGTGATTTTTTTATACTTTCATTGGTGCATTATAGTCTCACATCATAATGTAGTTTACAGTGATAGTGACCTATATGCATACAGAAGTTGGTGGGCTTTTCCACAGCTCCCTCCCCATTCTCTCCCTTCCTCATACAGAAGATTAAGATTGACATTGGTATTTTCACATATGTACATAATTTCAGTGGGAGTGATTCCTTCATTGATCTTCCCTCTCCCCCCACTCCTTCCCCTTGACCACCTCCCTGGCTCCATTGGAGTTTCTCCTGCATTATCTGAAGTTCCTCTGGTATCCAGAATACTCCCTAGTTTCCACATATGAAAGAAAACATATGACCTTTCACTTTCTTGAC
Source organism: Graphiurus murinus (assembly GCA_004027655.1). Lineage (NCBI taxonomy): Eukaryota > Metazoa > Chordata > Mammalia > Rodentia > Gliridae > Graphiurus > Graphiurus murinus. The sequence continues at coordinate 8,678 of PVLC010004256.1, forward strand.
TGGCTAACCTCACTTAACATAACTTTTTCCATGTCCATCTATTTTCCTGCAAATGACATAATTTTGTTCTTCTTTATATATGAATAAAATTTCATTATATGCATATCCCATAATTTTATAATATATTCATCTGTTGATGGATACCTAGGTTGGTTTCATAATTTGGCTATTGTGAATTGTACTACTATAAACATGGATATGCACACATTACTATAATATTCTGATTTCATTCCCTTTGGAAAGATACCCAGGAATGGTATAGCTGGACTTAAATTTGTTTTCTACTCCTGAGCCTTCATATCCTTGGTGAACTTCTTTTGTTAAATGCTTTTTTTAGTGCACTGCAATTATACATCATAATAAAGTTCAGTGTGATTCAAATATGTATGCACACATGCTCTTGGTGTATTCCCTTCCATATCCCACTCCACTCCCCCTTCCTCCTTTCCTGTGCATGTTAGTAAAATTGATAGTAACACCTTCATATATTGCCATATTATTATTTGAACTGTTTCCTCCCTTGATCCTCCTTGTTGCCTTCTCCAACTCCCTCCCCCAATTCCCTTCCACTATTCCACAGGTCTCTCTCAACATTATTTAAATTCTCTATGTCTCCTATTTTTCTCTCTAGCTTCCACAAATGAGAAAAAAAAAAACCCACCATACAACCCATAACTTTCTGAGACTGGTTGATCTCATTTAACAAGTATTCTCCAGCTCATCCATTTTCCTACAAATGACATAAAATTCTGTTCTTTATGGAAGAGTAGAATTCATTTGTACATACATACCACATTTTCTTTATCATTTCATCTGTTGACATACACCTGGATTGGTTCCATAATTTGGCTGTTGTAAATTTTGCTTCTATAAACATGGGTATACTCGTATCACTATAGTATTCTAACTTAAATTCTTTTGGAAAAATATCAAAGAGTGGAACAAGGATCTAATGAACTTCTTAAAAGTAATGAACTGCCACTTAGGCCTTTAGATCCTGTTATTCCTGCTCTTATTTAATGATGCTAGTATGAAAACATTAAGTTGGGAAATTCTGCTGTTCTTACCTGTAGGGCTATAACTCACCTGTCCTTTCTGATGACCTACCCTCACATCCATGCCCTGAATGCTTTTCATAGAAATGACACTTCACATCATGCCCAAATAATGGGCCTGCATACAAAAATCTCAAATTGGCCTTAATTCTTAACTTTGCTTTTTTGGAGTGGTAGACCATTAGATAGAGGCTGATACTAATGTTAACAGACCTCTACTTGCATGTAACTTTGTCACTGGATCAATGACTATATTATACTTGTTCAAGGGAGATATAGTAGTAATTTTTTTTAATTGGATGGCCACTAGTGATTTGAATAATGGGTATTTCCGGAAATACAAATAGTAGATGCACAGCATGCAGGTAAGTTAAGTACCAACACTACCTGGGAATCAGCAGGTATTCTTGATGACTAAGTGCCCACATTTACTTTCTGGTAGTTCAGCATCTCTCTAATTACAATTATATTTCATGTCCATCTTATCGGGGTTCTTGGAAGAGAACACTATATATATATATATTAGTGTAAGCAGGTGGGCTACCAACATTTCCTTGCAGTTTGAAATACTGTATTGAAGCATGCAGCTAGTTCTTCCTTCCAAATGACCTAAAGTTAGATAACTTGATAGAAAGGTTTAGAAATTAATTAGACCTAATATACTATACTCTATGGATCACCTACTGAAAATTAACTAAACATGGACTCACAGTATTTATTTTGACCAAGTATCTTATAATTAATTATAAGAATGTATTTTAAAACTAAGTAAAATTTTGACAATGTTGTAGGTTTTCCTTTAATGCTTTGATTTTTCATTTTTCTTTGGGAGTAGACACATTACTGTTCTATGCACAATTGACAGGATATCGACTTTATTTTCCTGTTACTTAGTCATTGTGTACTTGAGGTTGACAAGGGCAATTATATCTCACTAGCATTTATCAGTCACTGCCTATGTCAACAACTACAACTTTTTATGAAGCAAACATTACAGGCCTATACCCTTTCATTGCTACATGCAATTCTCTTAAAACTACTTTAATTTTATAAGTCTTTGGAATATTTGAAAAACATTTCCTCATGCATAAGTTTGACATTCCAATAGGCAGTTTAAACCTATCGTATGGTTTTATTTAACTAATTTATTCATGAATCTGAAAAATTAATCACCAGACCTTTTAAAACTTAAGCTGTTTTCTTATTCCCATTAACTTAATGCCATTGAAAAATAACACTTGTTTTTGAAAGTAAAGATACATAAATAATATTAGATCTGTAATCAGATTGTGGTTGGCTTATGTTAAACATACTTTAGTCTTGATAAAATATAGCTCTCTATAAAAGTATAATGAAGCATTACTTTGTTCTTTTCAATTTAGTGTCATTGAATTAAATTTTATTTTGAGAAAGAAAACATTCACATTATGTTTAATCATCCCCCTGTGTACACACACAAATTTACATATAAATATATTTAAAATTGACAAATTAGAAATAAGCATGAGTCTGAGGTGATCAGAATAGGATTAAAGAGTATTTTACATTGTCTTGTACACTACCTATATAAATATACATATTATAATATATACAGAAATTTCTGATTAAAAATAAGCCATTGTCAACTGATATAAATACAATAAGTTGAAATATGATAATGACAATCTGACTTTTGAAAAAATAATACTGGTATGGATTATATTCTTGAGAAGAGTCTGCTATTCAACACTCTATTGAAATTCTTTTTTCTCATACTTATAGTGGAATAAAAATATTGTATATTCTCATACTTATAGTGGGATAAATAATAATAAATAAATTATTCCCATGGCACAGTACTATATTATGCTTTATGAAATCCATACTTTTTTTTTATAATTCCTAGATTTTTTTAGTGCAAAATACTAGAAAGTTCAAACAGTAACAAAACCTTTTAGTTCATTAGGAAGGTCCTATATGCCATGCTAAGAAGTGGTATCTTTATACTAGAGATCATTGAATTCAATGTTTCGAGTTCATGTGAACTCTTAGAGGCAACCTATGCAGTCAGCCTTACTTGCCTCCCATACTCTTTCACTTGGCTTCTGTGAAATTACTCTCTTCAGTGTCCCTCTAACTTCTCCACTGCATCTTCCCCAGCTGCTTTGCATAACTGTCTTTCTATATTCAACTGACATTCTGTATTAAATATCTATACTCTGCCAAGAAAATCTCATCCATGCCAAGGCTACCATTACTACCTATGCTTGGATAGCTCCCAAGTTTTCTCCCTAGCCCTGACCTCTCCTTAGAATTACAGCCCCAGGTAGCCAATTGTACACTTGAGCATGTCTACTCATATCTTTCTGAATTGCAAAACTGAATAATCTTTCCTCTAAAAAGCCTGATGTCCCTCCAATTTTCTCTAGCTTGCCATACTCAGTTTCACATCCTAGATGTTGGGAGTCATTCTAGACACTCTCTCTCTCTTTCTCTCCCTCACTTTCATATCCAGATCCACTAGATTTTACTTCCTCTTTCCTTCCTCCATCCCTCCTTTCCTTCCTTCCTTCCTTCCTTCCTTCCTTCCTTCCTTCCTTCCTTCCTTCCACACTTGGAATTGAACCCAAGAGCTTACTATCCGAGCTATATCACCATCCCTTTTTATTTTTTATTTATAAACAGAGTCTTTCTAAGTTGCTAAAGGTCTCACTAAGGTACTAAGGCTGGCGTTGAACCTGCAATTCTCCTGTCTCGGCCTCCCAAGTGCTGGGATTTTAGGCTTACACCAAATGATCAAAAACCAACATAGATATGGAACATAAAAAGAATACATATACTTCTTTTTGTTCAGTGTATTTTTTCTTGCTACTCTTGTCTCTCATTCCCTCAGCTCTGCTTTTCTCCTGGCCTCCTTTTCTACTCTAACATTAAAGTTAACAACCTGAGAATTTCTGGGGACCAGTGTAGAACCACAAGAAACTCCTCTGGGAAGAGAAGCTATGAGGCTCAGAAGAATCTTGTTGGATCAGCATCTATGAATGGCAAGAATACAATTTACTAAGCACTCTCAGTCTGACCAGTATAGGTCAGATTTTGAGGATCATGCATCCTATACCAAAGGAATGAATATACAGAATGCATGAGTCATCTGGCATATCTTGAACATCAGACACATGTCCTCAAGGCATCCCAGAGGCTAAAAACTTCACTAAAACCTAGGGGAAAAACAAGAGGGAAATAAAACCAATTTCATGTACCATGCTCTATCATATGTGTTGGATAATACTTTTTAGATCACTATAAAGCGTTTTTTTAAAAAATTTCTTACCCTCTGAGAAATATTCTTGCTTATTTTAGGTCACTATTAGAATAACCAGCACCACAATCCTTGGGTTGTGGGTTTCTCACCATAGTCTGGGATATATATATATATATATATATATTTTTTTTTTTTTTTTTTTTTTTTTTTTTTTTGCGGTACTGGGGATTGAACTCAGGGGCATTCTACCTTCGAGCTATACCCCCAGCCCTATTTTTTATTCTTTATTTTGAAACCAGGTCTCACTAAGTTGTGGAGTGCCTCACTAGGTAGCTGAGGCTGGCCGCGAACCCGGATCCTCTGGTCTCAGCCTCCCAAATGCTGGGATTACAAGCGTGCGCCACCACGCCCGGCTTGGGGCATATATTTTTAAGGATCATGGACTATAAAGAATCTTCATTAGATTTTGGGAATATTGGATATAAATAGAAGGAGACACAGAACCATTTCAGTAATATTCATATGACAGATTTAAAAGTATCTGTTTTTGTCTTACTTTCACAAATTTTCCTATGGCCAGGACACAGAGTTTCTTTCTTTAGATCTCATTTCACCTTTCACTTTCATGCTATTTTAGGCCCATGAGCCTCTCAAATGCCTTTCCCATCAATTTACTAGTTCATAAGATTACAAGTCTCCATTTTTCTCCTTGAACAAATGGTGGGCTTTCAAATAGTCAAATGGGCATTTGAATGGATACGTTTGATTCTGAAACTGCGTATGAAGTCATCCAGTCTCAGCCTTGAGCCCAGTACTTTGTCTTATATTAAATTGCTACTATTATTAAAATAAAGTTTTTGGGATTTTTGTCTGCACAATCATGTTTAAGGATCCAATCCATGACTATAACACTAACACTGATGTTTTTTCTCTAGCAGATATAGCAGAGCTTATACAATCAAATATCACCTTGCCATAGACTAGCTCCCTGGAGAGGCCCTTGTCTTACAAATTCATATTACCTTTGTTCAAGGCACAATGCAGTTGCTACCAGAGAGAAGCTTCTACTTACAGAAGAATATCAGTTTCGTTCCTTTAGATTTACTGAACACTTTTCCTTGTTCTGATATGTTTTCCTTTCCTACTCTGGTCCCTCATTCCCTTAACCCTACTTTATTCCCTTACTCCCTTTCTTCTCCACTGCTAATGTCAATAGCCTGGGATGTTAGGAACCAGTCTGCAATGAAAAAACCCAGATGGACCAGTCTGAAACTTCTGTTCCCAGAGAATTTTCTCCAAGGCTCAGAAAGAATTTTGTTCAGCCAGACATGGTGGTGCATGCCTGTAATCCCAGTGCATATGAGGCTGAGACAGGAGGATCACAGGTTGGTAGCCAGCCTCAGCAACCTGGTGAGCCTTTCCATAACTTAGTGAGATCCTGTTTCAAAATAAAAAGTAAAATAGGACTAGGGGTGTATTTCAGAGATAGAATGCTCCTGGGTTCAATCCCCAGGAGACTGAAACACACACACACACACACACACACACACACACACACACACACACACACCAAAAACAAAACAAAACAAAACAAAAAAACTTGTTGAATCAACGTCTATGAATGGCAATGATACAATTAACTGAATTCTCTGGATCTGACCCCCATAGGTCAAATTTCACTGACAATTATATTTTCATTTGAATGAAAGACTTAACCTCTCTCGTGACTAAAGTATTCTATATATAATTTAAAAATTTTTGATATCTTAATAAAATTGTCAGCTAATGTTATAACACATAAGTTATCCACCTACCATTAGCCTCTTACTTGACTAAATAAGCCAGAGCGAGGTTAGCAAATCTATGGACTCCATTACTCATACTATGGTGGTAAAGAACCTAGACTAGAGTTTATAATCCTCATCGTGGGCCTCTAGACAGGCACCACCAACCAATAAAATTGGCTCTAAACAATTAAATTCAGTTGCCATTTCAGAAATATAGGCAAGCCCATTTCATCTCTCTATATTTTTTAAATATAGATTTTTATGAGGGAAAGAAAGAACCCAGAGGCAATGGCACGGCCCCTCCTGCCGTTCTCTCCCAGCAGCACATTAAACTAAATTAGATTTATTAAATTAGCTAATTGTCCTGTTGGAAGGCACAGGCAAGCAGATCCTGAGATGAGAAACAAAACAAATAGGTTGCAGTAGAATGGATGGGGCACTGGGGAAGTGTTTAGCCTCACTAAACTCGAGGAAGCCAGTCCTAATGAGGTGCACCAGGGGCAGCAGTCTTTGCAGAAATCTCCAAGCTCTGCGAGTATGCCCTGTGACCAAAAACCTATCTAAGCAAGGATCACCCTCTCTAACTGACATGCAGGGAAATTAACAAAATGTTTAGTTAATGATAACGATTATCAGGCCAAACATGCCAATCCGGGCTGCACTGGCTATAAAAGCAAAGTCCAGAATTAGAGGAAATACTCTAACAAATGACCAAAGCAAGGTCAAGCATTTGAAATTAAGAAACACAAGACCCCTAAGAGGACATTTATCTATATATTTCCTTCATGTGATACATGATACATCCTTTATTGAAAAGGGTATTAAGGGAAAGAATTTCTCCACTCCATTTTTTTTTCTACTTTGTCACTATAACGGCTGTTTATGGTAACTTTTGCAGTGTTTAATGGATGCCAGGAACTCTCTGGTGCTTGTATGTGAGCCCAGGCCTCCTCGGGGATCACCACCAGCTGCCCTCCACCCTCTTACAAAGGCTGTTTAGTTGTCAACAATGACTGAGGACTCAACTATGCATAATGGCAGCCAGGTGGTCTTATAGTTCCTCAAATCCCCTTTTGTCTTGTTAGAATGTTAATATCAAGGGGGGAGAAAGAAAAGTCACACTTAAAAATAGCATCCTGAACATCTTTGTTTTTCTCCATTTGAACTTCCTACTGGATTTCATAAAATGGCAGCTATCACCAAACACAGTCATTTCCTTCGCAGGTGTTCCATAACCTCAGTCATCCCAATGCTTTGCTGCTTTTATTCATAATTTTAAATATTGGAGATGGCCATTTTCTTCATGTTTTATCTCTAATATATTAGAGAAAAACTACCATTATCTGAAAAACATAGACTCTGTTCTTTAAAAATATATTCACATATTCCTGGCTATCATTAGACCTGTATCAAAGAAAGACTTTATAAATCAGTCATTATTGATTACTTGGGGACCCTGATGTCATTTTCAGCCACTTAAAATACCTGAGTGGTTAACGATCCCTCTCTGACAACTCAGTTTAATGTGGGGTATGTTGAATCTTCCTGTTTGAGAGACTTTTATCCTACAGTTTGGTATTTGTGCAAGTGACTGAGGAAAAGTACTGTATGGAAATGTGTTATATAACATATTATTATTGTATTTATTTCTATTTTCTTTTTAACCTGAATTTCTGAAGTTTTCAGTGTACAATTGAGGTCCTTGGGGTTATCTGATCTATCATTTTACCATCAAAATTTTCCCCTATTTATAAAAATATACTGCATTCTAAAATCTCTCACCGGAATACAATATTCCTTCTACTTATTTGTGTACATGGCATGTCTTTGGTTTTAAGATTTTTATCTGAGACCATATTTGTAAAGGTAGTTTGCACAACCACTTTGAACAACACACCACCCCTATTAGGGCCCCCCACTAAGGTCCTTGAGTCTGGGCTATTTGCATTTTCCCTTTGGCTTCAGTGGGACTTGGAGAATGCAGCAATTATAGGATTGAGTTGTAACTACTTAGTATGATACAATCCACCAGCCATATTCACAACTCTAACATTCTCTATAGGTAACCTTTACTTGCTCAACAGAGAATTAGATATATGTGACTGAATGTAAAGTATATCCATATTATCATTAAGCAATAGCTTTATAAGCTAAAAATAATTCCTTTACCAGTAACATAGGTCATTAGCATATATACATTAGATGCTTTCTTTCTTTTTAAAAAATGATCTTAGTTGGGTGTGGTGACACACACTTGTAATCCCAGTACTTGGGAGGCTGAGACAGGAGGAGCACAGGTTCATGGCCAGCCTCAGCTACTTAGTGAGGCCCTCCACAACTTAGTGAGACCCTGTTTCAAAATAAAGAATAAAAAATAGGACTAAGGGTATAGCTTGAAGGTAGAATGCCCCTGGGTTTAATCCCCAGTATCACACACACACACACAAAAAAAAAAATTATCTTAAAATTTGTTATTAGTATTCACTTTAGATTATTTTTCTATCATTGATTGGTTTATGTAATAATATAATAAAGAGGCAATCATTTTAATGTTAATATATGAATAAAAATTGCATTACAAGATAATTTAAAATGTAAAAATTAGCATTCATAATTTGGCCTGATTCATATTTGGGGGGACTTATTAGAATTCTATTTTCAGGAGTCATAAAATCATCCAAATGTCCCCTAATTTTTGCTTTATAATTAACCCATCCCAAACATAGACAAGACCAGGGAAATTTAATCTTTTTCTGGTTTTGGATTTGGGCCCCAGACCAAGTTTTGAACTTAGATGCCTCTAGCTAATTTCCCTTGTAGCCAGTGGTCTTCTCCCCAGTTCTCTCTCTCACCATGGTCTTCTATTTCAATCCTCATACCCTTTTCTGATATCCTAGGCCTGGTTAAAACATCACTCTGCCATGTCAAAATATAGGCGCAAGAAAAGCAAGAAATTTGGTGGATTGTACGCATATAGGTTGGTAGACCGTTTGTTTTTTATCTTTGATGGTACCCAGTGAAAATTAGCTTGCTGGACTTCTTCTTGGATTGAGTTTTACATAGTAATTAAGATCAGGGTTATAGTGAAAAAATACCATTGTATTATGCTTCTATATAATATTTACTCTGTTTAGAAAGGAGATTATGATTGGGAGGCTGAGACTGGAGGATCCAGGTTCACAGCCAGTGTCAGTTACTTAGTGAGGCTCTCCGCAACTTAGTGAGACCCTGATTCAAAATAAAGAATAAAAAATCGGGCTGGGGGTGAGCTTGAAGGCAGAACACCCCTGTGTTCAATCCCCAATACCACAAAAAAAAAAGAAAGAAAGGAGGTTATGATTTCCTAGACTCATTTCTTTACAATAAATTCTTGTTAGATAATTATATCGATGTTACAAAATATATACACAACACACACACACACACATGCACATGCACACACATATACACACACACCTTAGAAAGGAGCCCAAAACCTAAATAAAATGTAGTCCCATCCTATAAAATAATGATGTATGCTTTTTAAGGACTTTTTATTCTAGTACTTACATGCTTTGCATGAGAACCACATGAAAGGTGTGATAAAATTCTATAAATTGTCACGTATCAATTTGTATAGAAGATTACATGAGCACCCAAACTGGATCTTCTGTGAGCCCATGAACACTTTCAGAGACTGACTAAGACAACTTTCTTTTGCTTTTTCGCAAAGTAAAGTCACACTTTAGAATTTATTTGTGATGTCTTTAGAGGGAGAGAAAAAAGAGTGAAGGTCTTTAAAGGCACCGAGCAAGGTAAAGATCTTATGACACTCTATCAAATGATAATGCAAACCACAGAAATGTGTTGTGAGGCAGGAAAATGTGTTGTGTGTTACTTTAGAGCTAAAAACTATGTTGTGATCAATGGGAGTTAGGGAACATCTAATTATGGATGAGTGTTCATTCTATGTGTACACCCAGATACATTACTGTTCATTCTAATAGGGGGTGAATCTTGGGGTTTTCAATATTAATTAATTTATGCAGCATAAGATTGAATTGTCAACTTTCTTCGGGTCAATTTGTAAATTTGTACAAATAGTATCCTTAGTCTTCTGTCTTCATTAGCCAATGCCACAAGCTCACAAATTTGTAGTATTTTGTTGCTTAACTACTTGTTTAATTCAGGAATGTGAGCTGAGTCTCGGGGGGAGGGGGGAGCAGAACTGGTTAAGTTGTAATCATGTGGAATTTTTGAGTTGATTTAAATGGATGGGGATTATTTGCTTCAGAGAGTCTTTGTCTAGCAAAATTCCTAGGAGCTAGGAAAGCCAGGATTCTAATCTCAAACTCTGACATTTTTGACAAGGTACTTTAGTGGCTTATATCACTCTGACCTTTATATAATGAAGATAATAATATTTATCTAGCTTAGATGAAATATTCCATTGCATTGTTGAGAATACTTCATATTGATGAAGTGGCCTTCCCTTTAAGACTTTTTGTATGCTTTGCAAATAAAATCAATTTAACAGTTTGATGCTTACATAGATGTATAAAACAAGAAACAGAAATAAATAACACTTCACTGCATATTTTGAGGCACAATAATAGCTAATGATTGTTCGTGGTTACCTTGTACCAGACATTGTGTATTATCTCATTTAATTCAATAGCATCCTTGTGAAGATTTTATTCCTATTTCATAGTAAAGGAAATAGAGGCTTTAAAAGATCAGAAGAGCTTCCCAGAATAATCCAATAAGCAAATGGTACAGACCTGGTACAAACCCCTATTCCTCCCAGGACTACCAAAACCAAACCATGCCCAACCTGTATCTCAGTAAGGTCTACGTGAAAAAAAGGTCCCAACTGATGAGGATGTAGTTGTCCTGTTGCCTGAGCTGATTCCCTGGTTAACATAATATTTTCTTTTTCACTTCTGCAACCACTCACACATAATCATCTTTCTGATAGGTATCTGGTGTCTTTTTTACTTGTTTTTGCAGCATCCTGTTACACTGCACCTAGCAGCAACCCCTCAACCTCATTTTAGAGATCTCTCCTCCCACTTTCCAGATTCTTGTGGAACCAAATGCAAAAATAGCAGTCATTCTGAGTCGTGTCTGTCATATTTTTCTGCTTCCCCCTGGTCTGATTCATTGCATCCAATGCCACTGGTCAAAGTTTCCTCTCATCGTGTGTTCCCTGTGGCTTGAGAGCTGAGAAGTTGATGAAATGCTGTGGACACTTCCATCATTACACTCTACGCAGTGTCTTCACTTGTCTAAACTGCCAGTTCCACCAATTAAACTACAGAGACCAATTCCCTGACCAATTTCATTGAAACATCTTGCATGCACATACCAGTTCTGCTATGAGATGGTAAAATCAAGGCAAGACTGAAAATCAAAAAGACATTTGACCTCCAAATCAACATCAACCTGTAGACTCGACCTCATTTCTCTTCGAAAAATTATGGTAGAAATAAAACATTTACTTGGGTTCTTCTACTTGGTTGCATAAGACTCACAGGCCTAAAGGGAACCAACAAATTAACTCTTTTTAATAATTATACAGAGCCAAGTATCTCTGACCAGCTTCACCATAAAAGTATCCAAAGTTTCTGCTTTCCCTGAAATTTGTATCTAGCAAAGTTTTGGGACTAGCTTAATTATTTAGCTACATTTTAAAAGCAATCCTTAAAAAGTGATCATTCGAATTGAGTCATGTCACTTCTTGCTATGATTTGAATCTGGAGGGTCTCCCAAGCTCATGTGTTGGAGCCTGGTCTCCAGGACAGCAAGGTTCAGAGCTGGGACAAGGCTGGGGAAGGCCAGTCACCGAGAGTGTGTCCTTGAAGACTGTACATGCCCTTCTCCCACCCTGCTTCCCAGATGCCAAGAGCAGAGCAACTTTCCTCCTCCACACCCTGTCGCCATGTTGTTTCTGCCTTGGAGCCTATAGACCATCGACTGAACCTCTGAAGCCATGTCCAAAATAAACATTTCCTCCTCTAAGTTGTTCTTGTCAGGTATTTTGGTCACAGAGACAAAAACCTGACGAATGCACTTCCCAACTTAAAATCCTCCAGTGGGCTGGGCATGGTAGCACATGCCTGTAATCCCAGTACTAGAAAGGCTTAGACAGGACGATCACAAGGCCAGCCTCAGCAACTTAGCAAGACCCTCAGCAACTTAAGAGACCCTATTTCAGAATAAAAATAAAATAGGGATGGGGATGTATCTCACAGATAGAATACCCCTGGGTTTAATCCCCAGTAACACACACACACACACACACACACACACACACACACACTCCCTGCAGTGGTTTTCCATCACTCTCAGGTAACAATCAAAAGCCACTTTTATGCTCAATCTCAAGGCTCAGTCTACCCATCTCTCTAGCCTCACTGCCTCCTGCTTCCCAATCAGCTCTACCAGTTCTTGTCCATACCAGCGACCTCCCATTCTGGACTTCTGCATCTACTGTGCCTCTCCTCTGTGCTTTTCCACCTCACCTAAGTACTTCACTTATTTGTCATATGTCACTCAATCCACTCCCCCAAAATACATAAAAGTGCACCCAGCATTAGAACAGACCCTTTACAGCCGGGTGTGGTGGCGCACGCTTGCAGTCCCAGTACTTGGGAGGGTGAGATAGGAGGATCGCCTTGTTAATCACTATGTCCCCATCACCTAAGAATGTTCTGGCAGATGATGGATGTACAGTGAATGTTTGCTGAGTGAGTAAAAATGAATAAACTGAGGTGGGAAAAGGTAATATCTAAGTATTAATAGTAGTCAATTGCTTTCTTTTTATTTAAATATTTACTTATTGAAAAGAGCATGTCACGTCTTTCTAATTAGGAAAAAAAAATGATTCCAAAAAGAAAAGAAAGAGAAGAGCCATTGACTGTCTTGCTAAACACTTAACTCAATAAAAGAATACACATACTTTAAAAACATGTTTAGACTAAGAAATTCATAGATGATAGATAGAGATATAGAGGGTTTGTTGTTGTTGTTGGTACTTGGGATGAAACCCAGAGAAATTCTACCTCCAAGTTATACATCCAACCTGATTTTATTTCTTATTTTGAAACAGGGTCTCACTAAGCTACAGAGGGCTTCACTAAGTTGCTGGGACTGAATTCGAACCTGTGATCCTCCTGTCTCAGCCTCCCAAGTACTGGGATTACAAGTGTACCCAACCATGCCCAGCTAGAAATTCATATTTTTTTTTTTTTCGGTACTGGGGATTGAACTCAGAGGCATTCTACCTCCAAGCTCTACCCCCCAGCCCTATTTTTTATTCTTTATTTTGAAACCGGGTCTCACTAAGTTGCAGAGTGCCTCACTAGGTAGCTGAGGCTGGCCGCGAACCCGGATCCTCCGGTCTCAGCCTCCCGAATGCTGGGATTACAAGCGTGCGCCACCACGCCCGGCTCTAGAAATTCATATTTTAAAAGGAATATTCCTGTCACGGTTTTCACGGTTCTTTTTTTTTTTCTCCATATTTTCAAAATCTAGCTTGTTCACAAAGCATTCTAGGAGAGGAAAAAAATGTTCTATCATTTGCTAGACATGTCTTAAATACCAGATATCATTGAAATGTCAAATTTGAGGCTCCAAGTGGGAATCGGAAAATAATTTTGATTCATACTTTAAGCATGTATAACAGTATTAATAATCCTTCACTCAAATCAGTTTAAATTTTTTAATAACATTTCTGGCCCAAAGTCAATAGTGGCTGAGGGGGACAGAGAAAACAAGAAAAACCCTTTGTCTTATTTTTCAAATATAAAAGCATGCCCTAAGCAGATGCATTTTTCCCAGCACTGTCAGCAGCAGACTTAATTGCCTTTCATGTAAATTAAGAATATGTACCTTTGTTTAACCAGTAATCTAGGTCAAGATGAGAGGGGTGGTTTATTTGTTTTAGCTTATTTAAGGCTTTGAAATGGCACTTAAAGCATGGCATGAAAGTTATTCTTGACTTCCTTCTCTTTTAAATTTCCTTTTTTTTTTTTCCCTCCAATCTTCACTTACCAATAGCAGCATTCCACACATCATGAAGGCATAAAAATATTTAACAGCTTTGTTATAAGACACTTGAGATTTGGGATTACTGTTATATATTTTTTAATCTTTTCTCTTTGCTAAAGCTTGATGAATCTGAGAATATGTCCAGAGACTACATACTGACTTGGGACCATTTGTTTGTTGAGTTGCTACACTAGAATTATGATAGCTCTTTTTTTTCTTCCTAGAAACAAACACATTTATTTTGGTGTGTGTGTGTGTGTGTGTGTGTGTGTGTGTGTGTGTGTGTGTGTGTGCGTGTTAAAAATAATAATAAAAACAAAAAAATAAAGAACTACCCCATTTATTAGACAGACTTTGAACATAGATTATATCATAGGGAGGACTTTCTGCCTGGCCCCTTCTGGTTTATGACACCAGTAAGTTTAAGTGCGTGTGACTGATCATTGAACCCCTAAGCATGGAAAATTGTGTCTCAGCAGGTTCTACCTGGAATCTGGCAAGAAGGGTTGTTCCTTTGTTTGTATGTTTATTTTAAGCATTCCATGCCAGTGGAGTATTCTATGGACAGTACATCACAAAGAAAGCATGTTTTTAGAGATCAAAGAACTATTTTTCTCATTTATATAATTTGTAGTAGTCATATATCGCCTATACCAAACACCATGGTAGTTTTAATCTATTGGTTGTCATATTTTCATAAATATGATGTAAGTATTTCAGGACCCATAGAGGTAATAGAGTACTATGGGTCTAAAATATAGGCACTTTCTATCAGGAGAACTAACTCTTTACTGCTATTGTACTGTCCAAAAGTTACTTTATTCCATTGTAAGAAAGCATTACAATAATGTTCGTGTGATTACGAATTTTCTCTCTTACATGTGTTGTGAACAATGAAGAAAATATTGAATGTAAAATGAAGAGTGGGGGGAAAAGCAATATCCAAAAGGTTAGCTATTTGGTCAGAAAGAAAATGCAGAATTGGGAATTCTAACAAAAATATTTTCCCTTAAGAAGCTAAACTACTTCTTTACCAAAAGACATCAGAAAGTCATACATTGTTTTGTTTTGTATTTGTTTTGCATACTAGAAAGTTATTTTTTCAAATGTCTACATTAAACACATCCATCTAGTAGAAGTTTAATGATGGGACTGGGGGAGAGAGCAGTACAACTTAAGCAGTGGAGTGATGTAAGTAATATTACAAAATTGTATTTGCTATTTTCTTGTGGGGATGGATCTTCATGGTTGGCTAGTTGTTCACCTATTTAGGTTTGCTCTATTTACTTATACTCTGCCTTCTTAAAAAAAAAAGGTGACTTAACGTGTACTTGTACTCAAACTTCTTTCAAAAATGATTTAAAGTAGGTGAATCTTGCTATAACCAATAAAATAAAATGTTACTTTATTAGTAAATATCCAAGATTCACATGGAACATTTTAAAAGCGTTTGTAGTATCCTTATATTCATATGAAAAACTCCAAAAATATTGAAATTAAATATGTTTAACTTGTTAGTATTAGAACCACTACAACAAAAGTTTCAAAGATCAGAAGTAAAAAGCTGATCTTTAGTTGGATCATTCATAGTATCCAACTGATCTGGGGTTTTTTGGTTTTGTTTGTTTGTTTTGTGGTACTGGGGACTGAACCCAGGGACATTCTACTTCCAAGCTACACCCCCAGCTGTTTTGTTTGTTTGTTTGTTTGTTTGTTTGTTTGTTTTGACACTGAATCTTGCTAGGTTGCTGAGAGTCTCACTAAATTACTAAGGCTGGTCTTAAACCTGTGATCTTCCTGTCTCAGCCTCCCAAGTACTGGGATTACAGGCATGCCCCACCATATGCAGCTTTGTTCACATTCTTTATATCAAATAAACATACAGGTTGGAAGAAATTGATTAACAGGTTCCACATACAATTCAAATCATAATTGTTCGGCAGAAAACAACTTTCAAATGTGTCTTATAACATCATGAGATAGCCTACAACGATATTTTGTAGTCTAAAATACTATGATACAAAAAATTTGTTTCTATCAGAAATCATTTAGTTTCATTTGTTCTTTACATTATGATGTCTTACATGTTGTATCCAAAGTTTAAATTTTAGTAATGCTACTTTCCATGCAATTGAAAGCACAGTAGTACAACCTAAATCAGCAAAATCAGCAAATTGAGCTTGTTATTAAAAATACCAGCGGGATAAACAAATTAGTTCAAAGAAGTTGCAGCTGAGAAGTAGTTAAGTAATGTTATTTCAATCAGCAAAATTAATAGCAATTTTTGGTCTCACTTGCCTTTTTTTTTTTTTTTTTTGCAATACTGAGAATTGAACCCAGGGACATTCTACCTCTGAGCTACAACCCCAGCCCTATGTTTTATTATTTATTATGGAACAGGTCTCACTACGTTGTGGAGGGCCTCACTAAGTAGCTGAGGCTGGCCATGAACCTGCAATCCTCCTGTCACAGCCTCCCAAGTACTGGGATTACAAGCATGCACCACCACGCCTGACTTTCATTTGCCATTTTAATTATACCATTGATCATTGATTCTCGGGATTGGCAACAAACTACTTTCTGAAAATTTATTAAAAAAAAAACAAATTTTAGAACTCACTAACTGATAGAATGAACAGAACTCTATTGACAACTGTTATTACTCTCGCCTCCTAAATTCTGCATCCTTTCCATGTTCTCCCTGTGAACATCTCTTGTTCATGTGGTTCTCTTGCTTCTGTGATGACTATAGCAACAATTTCTGGTGAGTCTTCGACTTTTCCAATCTATGGTCAAAGTCACACTCTGAAAACACAAACATGATCATAAAGTCTGCTTAAATCCCTTTAAAGATCTTCATTTGTCTCAGGATAAAAATTTATGTCCTTAACAGACTCCACCCTATTGTCTAGACCCTTCTTGACACCCCCAACCTCCTGCTGCATCCCCAAGCTAATGGCTCTAAGCCCCCAACACTTTAGTCCACCAGCCTCACCACTCCTATTCACAGGAAGAACATTGATCAAGCTAGCCTCGCTGTCGGGAAGATTCTGCACCCCCATTTCTTACTTCCCTCTATTGGACCAAGATAAATCCTACTAACTTTCCAGTTCTCTGTTGGAAATCCACTTCCTCAAGGAGCCTTCCCTGAGATTCTCAGATTTTTCTTCCTGATGACATAGGAAGCTACATCAGGGTAATAAGTTGATTAACATCTGTCTCAGCTACAGAAGGACAAAAGCTGTGTCTGTTTTGCTTATCTTTAGATCTCCAAAGCCTAAAATCTAGTACTTGACATATATGCATAGTCATATTTGCTGAACAAAGAAATGAATAAATAAGTACACATTTCAAAGAATCTGCCATTTCAATTATCCAGTTTTATCTTTGTAGCAAATTTTGGAAACAGTTTTTATAGGAGCCACTACTCTCTCTTTTTCCTTGTATTACCTAATCTTAAAATGGCAAGTGGGACTCCAAAATGTTATTAATTTTGCTGATTAAAAAACCTTAATTTTCAATAATGACTTTATTGCTTATCTTGCTGATGTCTTTTATAACAAGCTCAATTTGCTTTTTGAAATAGTTTTGACAGTCTACAGAGCTCAATGTTTTTTGCCAGGTTATTTCATAACGGGTTAAGAACTGTTCTAATCTCTTAAAATGTCTCTTCCTCTTGTGTGTTATGTAATTTAATAAAGTAATTAATCTTCCTCATATTCATCTATAGCAATAGGATGGAAAGTAAAAATAACATAGTTCTACATATTTATACACTCATTCTGTTGAGCTATAAAATTCATACTCTCCAACTCTAAATTTCCCTATCAAATACATTGCAAGCATAGTTTTGGATTCTCCTCTGGACTATGTTACCAAACTTTTCTATAGGTTAGATTATAATTATCTGATATAAGATAATAGAGTTCAATCATTTTTATACAACATCAAGGTGGCACAGTTTTTTTGAATGATGTTATTTGTCTGTTTTCATTGACATATTTAAATTTTGTTTGTATACTTTTTCCCCCTATGGTGTTCAGCTAATCAATTTACACAGAAAGAGTCTGCATCGTATTGCTCTGCTCACTGCGGTTTGTTTCAAGATAAAATTGAAACCTGGTGGGGAGCATAGGACATACTCATTCACTACACAAAGACACTGAGCATTTAAGAAAATTTTAATCATCCTAAAGGATAAAACCTAATGACAAAAAAACTAATATTATGCTTTTTTTCTGCCTAGCCTGATTTTACATGAGTATTTTCCAGCCATTGTTCTATCCAGCACCATTTGTTTCAAGATGGTCTATGCTAATTGAGAACCTAGTTGATTCTAGAAGAATATGTGTAGTTTCATTTCCAGTCCAAACAACCTCACATCTCCTTTGCCTAAAATTCCTTTAATTTCCTCTTACTAATCAAGATGCTATTCCTAGTCTTATAAACACAATTGCTGAGCTGACTAGGACAAACCTATTTTATTTTTATTTATAAATATAAATAATAATTATAATTTAGAATTTAAAATTATGTTAAATTAGCTATAGTTATTTTTAAATTTCATTATAAATAAAAGTAATTGTTATTTAGAATTTAAAATTATTTTTTTAATTACCAAGCCCTCTTCTAAGTGTTTGATAAATGTAAACTCATTTTAGTCTCATGACAAACTATAGGAAGATGTCATTTTATCCCATTTTAAAGAGGAGGTAACTAAGGCATTGAGGATTTATATTGTGTTACAGGTTTCAGGGACACAGAGCTAGAGTCCATTCCCTGACAGTTTGGTTTCAGATCTTGCCTTTGACGCATCTCATAAATGTGATTTGGGCAGATAGAGCCAAAGGTAACGACCAGGAAACCTCAGGTGCTGAGAGACTCATGTGTTAGTGTCAGATCTACAGGGCTGAGCCCACCTGCACCTCAGTGAGCCCATTAGAGTAGGACCCAGGTAGGGTGATCTTCCTAAATTCGTTCAAGACCAATGCTACACTATGAACTTCTTGAATGTCTGAAAGAAACTAAGGTACACATTTTAAAAGATGAAATTCAAATCCAGCTTTCTAGAAATGCTGGAGCACTCCTCAGAGTCTAGGTTTTCCCGGAGCCTTCTGAAGTCCCATACCACAGTGCTGAAGCAAGTTACTCCATCCCTCACTTCATTTCCAACAGGAATATGTTTAAATCCCATTTTCTTGGTTAAAAGATGATTTTTTTCCCCTTTCAATAAAGGAATCCTGATCTGTGGGCATAGATTGCCACATACCAGAGTCGAATTGCTTTTCCCTGCTCAAGAAACCATTTCCAATTTCAGGATGTCTCATTCATTCTCTCCCCATCCCTTGATATTTTTTCGAAAGCTCCTGTCATTTGGGTTCATCTCTAGCAGTTATTTGCTGAGCCACAGCAGCACTATTGCAAAGTAGCATTCTTAGGTACACAGCAGTAAGTCTGAAGGACTATGAAGGTTATAAGATGAAAATACTGAAAAAGTTTATGTGTATATATCATTCTATTTCCAGCACCCACTGCGTAAATATAACCAGATGAATTGATGAGAGGAATAAGACAAGTGGGAGTGATGTTATAACATGTGCAGTGATCTACACACACATACATATATGATACATAGAGAGAAAGAGAACCTTGGAGAGCCAATATTGCTGATATAATTATAACTACATCCCCTCCACAAATTCTTGATCTTGGAGCCACTTTTCCCTCTCCATCTGGTTCCTGGCACAATGCTTAAAAGAGAAAAAAATTATTTGATAAATATCCATTGAATAAATCAATAAATGAAGAAAGAGAGGAAGGAAGGAACACATGAAGGGAGGGAGAGAGAGAGAAACAGGAGGGCTTAATCAATCAATTGAATTATCCAGTCCAGACTCCAAAATGATCTGTTTCTTTATTGTTTTTTGTGTCTATGTGCCTGCTCGAGTTTTCAGTGTTTTGCAAAGTGATCCCCTCCACACACTGGGTTATCTTAGCCTTTTATTTTCTCAAATGGTGGCTTATATGAGATCTCTTAGGAAAATCATTAGGAATCTCCCAACTAGGTAAATATAAACCTATTCACTTTCCCTGAATTCCTACCTGCTCTTTTGTGTTCATTTATTCTTAACACCTCATTGTATTACCCAGTCAGCCTCTCCAATCCTATTCTACACTTCTCAGTTTCTCAAGTTCCCTGTTCCTTCTGCATCCATCATGAAAAATCACTGTCTCTCTCCCACCTTAAAGAAAACATCATCCCTCCTCCTTTACGAGCAGACTTCCCACTTGTCTTTGATCTTAATTACTCTACCTACTCCTTTTCTCTGGCACCCAAACCTTTTCCTTGCAACTGGCCCTGTAGTCCAGTTTTATTAGCAGCCTCAGGAGAATTCATCCTTAAGCCGCCAAAACAGAAAATATTTCCTTCTACTCTGAAATACTTTTTTCTCTTCTGATCATGATCTAACATTCCTCCCTCCATCTGTTATTAAGCTTTTTGTTCTCTATCTGACCTAAAAACCTGTCTCAGAAGTTACAGGTGTTCTAATCCACATTTCCCCATTGCTAAGGATGATGAATGTTTTCCCATGTATTTCTTGGCAATCGGTATTTCTTCTTTTGATAAATACCTATTCAGTTCATTTGCCTACTTTTTTTTTTTGCAGTACTGGGGATTGAACCTAGGGGCATTCTACCTCCAAGCTACACCCCCAGCCCTATTTTTATTCTTTATTTTGAAACAGGGTCTCACTAAGTTGCGGAATGCCTCACTAGGTAGCTGAGGCTGGCCACGAACCGGGATCCTCCAGTTTCAGCCTCCCGAATGCTGGGATTACAAGGATGCGCCACCACGCCCAGCTTCATTTGCCTACAATTATTGGGTATTTGGGGGAATAAGTTTTTGAGTTCTTTATCTATTTTGAATTTCAGTCCTCTGTCAAAGGAATAGCTGGCAAAGATTCTCTCTCATCCTGTCGTTCTCTTGTTCTGCTCTTGTTTCCTTTGTTATGCAACTCTTTAATTTGATGCCGTTTCACTTATTAATTCTTGGTTTTATTTCCTGACCTTTAGGAGTCGTATTGAGGAAGTCTTTGCCGTGCTTCTATGTTGAAGAGTTGGTCCCCTGTTTTCTTCCAGTAGTTGCAAAGTTTCTGATCTAATTCCTAAGCCTTTGATTCACTTTGAATTGACTTTTGTGCAGATAGGGATCTAGTTTCATTCTTCTACATATCCAGTTTTTCTAGCACTATTTGTTGAAAAGACTGTCTTTTTTCCAACACATGTTTTCAGCACTTTTGTCAAGCATTAGCTGGCTGTATCTGTGTGGATTTGTCTTTCTTTCTTCTAGTCTTCTCCATTGGTCTACGTGTCTATATTTTAAACTACACTGAGAGTTTGTCACTCTAATTAGAATGGCAATCATCAAGAATAAAAATAATAATCAATACTGGCAAGAATGTATAGAAGAAGAAACTTGTACATGTTTTGGTTAAATGAAAGGGGATCAAGGGAGGGAAGGAAGAAGGAAAGAGGGGTACCAGCAAAGAAACAGACCAAATAATGTTATGTGCATATATAAATGTATTACTGTGAATCTATCGTGTACAATTCTAATGCACCAATTAATGAAAAAGAAGTTACTGGTGTTCTTGAAAGTCAGATCCTATGTTCTTCCAAAGTCTTCATCCTGCCACACCTCCCTGTGGCATTCAACACTGTTAGCCAATTCTTTCTTCTCAAACACTCTCCCCAGCACTTCACACAGGACTCCTTGATTCTGTTTCCCCTCCTCTCACCCCTGTATGCCTGTCACCTTTACTATTTATCTCCCAATATCCCACCACTACACCTGGCTCTCAACATGTGTTTTTTAAAAATCCAAATGTAAGCAGGGCTTGATGACACATGCTTGTAATCCCAATACTTGAAGGGGCTGAGACAGGAGTATCACAGATTCAAGACCAGCCTCAGCAATTTAGCAAGATTCTCAGGGATCAGCCTCAACAACTTATTGAGACTCTCAGCAACCTAGCAAGACTCTGTTACACACACACACACACACACACACACACACACACACACAAAAGTAAGAAGCCATGTGTGGTGGCATGTGCCTATAGGAGGCTGACAGGAAGATGACAGGTTCGAGAGCAGCCTCAGCAATTTAGCAAGACTTTCAGCAATCTAGTGAATTCTGTTTCAAAAACAAAAATTAAAAAAAAAAAGCTTTGGGAGTATAATTCAGAGGTAGAATGGTCCTGGGTTTAATCCCAGAAAGCGCACGCACGCACACACACACACACACACACACACACACACACACACACACACACATTAACATTTTAAAAAGTTAAAAAAAAAAATAAAGGTCTCAGGGTATAGCTCCGAGGTAGACTCTGAATTCAATCCCTAATACCTCTGAATTCAATACCCAGTATCACAAAAAAGAAAAAGAAGTCTAAATATATCAACTTTGGAAAAACTAGTTTTCTCCTAATGCATCTTTTTGTGAGAACTATATTGATTATCTCTTAATCAACAGAGTTCAAACCTAAAAATAACCTCTGACTTCTTATCTTTGCCCCTTCTAAATCCTTCAAGGTGATTGTTTGTTTGTTCTTGTGTTCATGCTTTTGTTTCTTGGTATAGGATAAGAGAGGGAAAGACAGGGAAGAGAGAGAAGTAGACTCCTTGTTTGACACATGGGAACCTCTCCCAAAGACTGAAATGCTAAAATGAGATAACTAGGAGATTGATTTATTCTAGCTATGACTGTGGTCTAAAGTAACTTAAATGACATGCAAAATGACATGACTTGGGCATTTTTCTTCTACAACATTACCAGAAACAAATATTTGTAAATTCGCATTGTAGTAAATGTAACCTTGGACTCTGGAAACAATAGAACATTAGGTGTCTCCTACTCTCCATCTAATTCGTGTGTAATTGGAATTAGCCACAGGGAAAGGGATAGGAGGAGCTCTCAACAAGATAGGAAGGTGGCAGACCTTGGGTAAATTTATTAATATTTCACTTTTTGTAAACATAAATGAACCATATAAATTTCTTCCTTTTCAACTACCAGAAGTAAATGCAAAAAGGCTCTACCTGGACAGATGAAATAAAGTCTCCCTTAGCACCCTGCTCAGGTAGCTTACTAATCCTCTTTCCATGACCACTAATCATCTTTTCTGTTTAATTGCTATACATCATCAGTAATACCTTGTCATAAATGCAGTTTTTAATTTTTAAAGAATTTCAGAGTTAAAATTATTCATAGAAAGCATCCAATCAAATTTTCCTCCAACTTACATGTTTTATTTGCTCTATTCTAGATCTCCTGTTCATCTACAACAAAGTGATTTAGAATTGCTGCACAAGCAAGAAAACGGAAGATCTCTTTAAAGAAGAAAAGGTAAGTCCTAGGGACTAAAATGTCTCCAGGCATTTAAAATATATTGCTTGTTTGACAAAATGAGTCACTTTGGCTAAGCTGCAGTTTGCTTAGAAACCTATTATTTATGCTATTAGCTTCCATGAATTAACTATAGATAAGTGATTTCAGAAAGGGTAGTTGCTTCGATTTCCATACTATTTCTGATCATATGAAAGCAATGGCATTTCTATGGATTTTTTTTTTCTGGAATATTAGATGAAGGAGGACATTCTGAAATATAGGATCTTTTCTTTTTAACTAGAGAGAATTTGCTACCAGGATAAAGAAGGCCACGCACAATGGATTTTAGAGTGTGCATCTGTTTCTCCCTCCTTGGAAGTGATTTGTTGGGGAGTGCTCTTGTTCTCTGGAAGTCTTAATCCTTTCTGAGCAGCACTTACATGGCAACCTTAGGGAATTAAACTTGTACCTGGTTATTTTTTTTTTTCTCTCTCTCTCCTTGATATAGCTCAGTGCATTTTCTCAATGGTAACCATGGTCTAGTAATTTAAAGCTTTTGAACCTTGTGAACAGATTCATTTAAAACCATATTCTGAAGGATTTCCACAAAAGGGAAAGTGTCCTCCACCAGGAAGCTACAAAAGAATTTACAACAGAAAATCTGATAAGTGTTTATAGTAGTACATCTAGAAGATCCAGTTTTCTAGAATAAATCATTCAAAAAGTCCCTGACTTGTTGGGCTTAATGAGTTCAGCTCTGAATTTCCTTGCCTTCTGCTGATTGATGGTTTCTTTCTTCTTTTAAATTCATCATTAAAAAAAAATCAGCAAAAAAATTCCATGAAGCAAAGAGCTCTTTAAATTATGAAATCATTATAAAAATACCAACATGTAGGACTAATATGTTTACATCAGAAAAATTGAGATACTTGAGCAGATTTCTTTGTGATGCTATTCATTCAAAGACAACATATTGTTTAGCTTTAAAAAAATCATTGCAGTAGTTTAGAGGGCATGCCTGTAATTTAATCAGCATGGTTTTCTCACTGATATTATTTTATATTCAGGATACTAGATTTGAATTAATTTGGTATCCCAAACAAGCTATCTTTTTTGTTATTATTGTTACATGTGAAGTTGACACAAATTCAGTGCTTGCAAGAAAAGTTGTTTTGCTTTTCCACTTACAAAAGAAAGTAAGATTAAAAGTTTTTTGTGTGTGTATGTGTGTTTTGTTTTTGTTTTTTAGAATAAAATGGTGGCTTATTGGTTATGTAAAATAGTAGCAACTACTGTTGTTTTCTTTTGATATCCCCTTCAGCACTTTTATACTTTTCCCCTAAGAGCATTTTATACTTTTCCCCTAAGAGCATCTCAGAGAAAAGTGATAAGAGAGCCCTTTAATAAGTGCTTCTGCTTCTGTCTGCACACACACACACACACACACACACACACACACACACACACACACACATTCTTATATGCTCAGTGAGTAATTAATCAAAACTAAAATAAAGCTCTGTAATGAATGGCTGAGTTACGTGCTGTCTCCTGCATGCAGTGTCTCTCTCTTCCTTTGATCTCAATTTAGGTAATTGTGAGATTTTTCCGTTAAGATAAAACAGTTAATACAAAGTAGATTTTAATAATTCACACTTCCTCAGTAACTGTTCTTTTAAAATTCTCTCTAAGAATTTCAGCATTTTCTTTTGTACATTTTATATTAAACAAAGGCCCTAGAAATATATGTGTAATATACATGTGCATGTGTGTATATATATATATATATCTTAGATAAAAAGTGATTTATCTAAGTTGCTTTGCTTGTATTTTCCTCAAATCCTCCTTCTTCGCTTCTCTTTTTATTCAAATGTGAATCATGACAAATCACACACAGTAAAAAAACCTATCTGTGTAGTTTTATAGTAAAATAAATTAAATTTTTAGTATAAATTATCATAAAAGTATTCCAGGATCTAGGTGCACCACTTTTCTTATTACTAATGGGAGTCAGGCACTCTAAGCTGAGATGTAATCACCTGTGTGTTTTCTGCTGTTAAAATATAACTCAATATTCAGTGCAAAAGCAATACTTGGTTCTTTGAAGCCCATTGTTGATGAAATTCCTTCGGGTCTCTGGCGTTTCGCCTTAGAAAAAGCACTTTCCATGAATGCCACTGTAATAAAATATGTCAACCTCCCCTTGTCTTTTAAGTACCCTCTCTTCAAACCCTTCTCTTGTCTATTCATGAAAACCACTCTTCTCATACTGGGAGGTACTCTAGGACAAGCATTTAGTCTTTAATAGCTAATATATAAACTTGAATGTTTTAGTGCTCCTCTGAGATACACATTGAGGGATAACTTTTCATACGTCGTGATGTAGGTAGGTAGCTGCCTGTAAAACACACAAATAACCATATATATTGATGAGGAAACAAAATATTTCATCCACATACCTCCAGTCTCTTCCTAAATCAGGCATGACAGCAAAACACCTTCCAACCTAGGAAAAGAACCAAAAGAAACACACACACACACACACACACACACACACACACACACACAACCAAAAGGGAGAAAAAAAAAAACACTTTTAAAAAGTTTCTCCAGACTATGTATCATTGAGGATAATTTCTGGAATTTACTTGTTCTAATTTAGGCCGGCTAGAGTTAGAATGCTCAGAAACATTTCCTAAATTAAAAAAGTATAAATTGATGTTTTGCAAAATGACACCAGGAACTAGATATCATATAATTTCTCTGGCACAGAATCCTGCTATTGTTTGAAAAAGTCAGTGAAAAGAATAAAAAATATATCAAATATGTGGTCTGTTTTAGAAGCAGAGAAGAGGAATATCATAAATAATTGAAATTCACAGATAAGCAGAGGCTATCATTTTTAGTCACTCAGCCCCACCCGTTTCAGGCCTTTATAAAATTGAACACACAATTGCAAAGCCTTTGGCTTGAATAAAATTTATATATATATATATATATATATATATATATATTTTTTTTTTTTTTTTTTTTTTTTTTTTTTCCTGCTACATTGACCAAAGAAAAGGCGATGCTAAGAACCCATGGAACACTCAAACTGAATAGTCCCTTCCCCCTCCCTCCTTTCCTCAGCTGGGATTGAAAGCTGATTATATCACTGTTCAGTGGATAATCAAAGAATTGGATGAGATGAAAGAAACAGCATAAATTAACAATGTCAGAAAACATGGCAAGCCACTCCAATGATTACAAGTAGCTCTATGTTTGTTGTCTTGTAAAACAAAATCAGAATGGCTGACTGCAGAATCTACTTATCATCTGGGTGCTTTGGTATTTTGCAGACACAGCATTCGATGCCAGGGAAAAGTTAGAGCTTTAAATTTGTGAGATACCAAGGGGATTTTTCACTATGCTTCTTAGTTCATTTCTCCTGAATGAGCAGGGTTTTCGCCAAGCATGGGCCTATCTGGTGTGGCACCGTGACTTGTTGGACCTGAGACATAAAGGAGAAAAACTATAGATTTTGGAAGTTTCCCGTCCTATGTTAGTCTCTAGGAGTCTGTTTCCAAGGGTCTTGACTGGTAATTTTTGCAGCTGATTTTGTAGGGGGGGCAGGGGATCTTTCAGTATGATGCCCATGTCTGCCTTCTCTCTAGCCAAGATGGTACTTAGCCTCAATTTAAAAAAAAAAAAAAAACTAAACTAAACAAAGTCTAAACAGACTTTCTTGTTAAAGTAACTTATGAAGAAATTGTAAGACAAAACAGAAGTTGAAGGGAAAAAAATCTATTTTAGGCCACTGGTTTTTGGGTTGTTTTTGTTTTTGTTTTTATCAATAGTGATTAAAATTGAATAGCAATTTCCTGTATATTAGGAAGTTATAGAGTGGGCAAAATGGATTTGTTCAGGCTGTCCCAAGGATAGTGAGGAAATGGCAGAAATAACTATTTGATGGAGGCAGATCATTGGCAAACTCACTTTAAAACATGTTAAGAATCACCATTGTCCTTTACTGATCTCCCTTCTACTTTCATGAGATTTCCCCCTTCTTTCCACCCTCCTTTTTTACTCTTCCCCTCCCCCCCACCTATTTTTCTCTCTAGCTTCCACATTTGACAGAAAACATATGGTCTTTGACTTTCTGAGTCTGACTTACTTCACTTAACATAATGCTCTCAGGTTCCATACATTTTCCTGCAAGTGATATAATTTTGTTCTTCTTTATGGCTGACTAAAACTCCATTGTGTATACATATTACATTTTCTGTTGATAGACACCTAGGCTGGTTCCGTAACTTGGCTATTGTGAATTGTGCTGTTATAATCAAGGGAATGCATGAATTGCTATCATATGGTGACTTGAATTTTTTTTTTTTTTGGATAAACACCAAGGAGTGGTGTGGATAGATCACTCAGTGTTTCCATTCCTGGTCTTTTTAGGAACCTCCATACTGAATTCCACTGTGAAAGTATTAATTTATAATCCTCGGACAGTGTATAAGTGTTCCTTTTTCCTCACATCCTTACTAGCATTTGTTTTTGTTCTTGATGATTACCATTTCAACTGGAGGGAAAAGAAACCTCTGTGAAACGGGAGGTACCGGGAAGTGAAATTGACCAAACTACGTTGTATGCATGTGCAAATGTGTCACAATGAATTCCACTATTATGTACAAGTCTAGTAAACCAATAAAAAGGTTTTAAAATATGCATTTTTTTTGTGGGGCTAGGGATTGAACCCAGGGGCAATCTACCTCCAAGCTACATCTCCAGCCCTTATTTTAGTTTTTTTTTATTTGAAAACAGGTTCACTAGTTGCTGAGGCTGGCCTCGAACTTGCAATCCTCAATCTTCCTGTCTCAACCTCCCAAGTACTGGGATTACAGGCATGTTGCACCACACCTGACTAAAATATGCCTTTTTCTTTTCTTTTCTTTTTAAAGAACCATTCTCAAAGCTATGAGTATAGCTCAGAGATAGAACACTTGCCGGGTGTGCTAGCACATGCTTGTAATCCCAGTACTTGGGAGGCTGAGATAGAAGGATCGCAGGTTCGTGGCCAGCCTCAGCTACTTGGTGAGGCACTCACAACTTAGTAAGACCCTGTTTCAAAATAAATAATAAAAAATAGGGCTGAGGGTGTAGCTTGGAGGTAGAATGCCCCTGGGTTCAATTCCAAGTACCGAAAAAAAAAAAAAAAATAGGGAGGGAGAACACTTGCTTAGCAAGCACAAGGCTCTGGGTTTGATCCCCCGCACCATTCCTATCAAAAAATAAAACAATTTTGAATTTTATTATTTCAGTTTAATCTGTGATCAAATATAAAGAATTGCCATTAGAGAGTTTTAAGGCCCTTGAAAACTCACGATGTAATTATTCTTAGACCTAGATAGACCATGCTGTCAAATGATATGACAAATAGCTTTCTATAGGGGTGCATGGCCTGGTACTTGGTCATGCGTTCCTATCTATGCAGATTTGCAGTGATGGAAAACTAGATCCTTGTAGAAAACCATGAGGCAACCTATCTAGACTGCAGCCTGACCTGCATCCCAAGGGTTGTATTCTTGTCCCAATATCCTCTACCTCCAAAGTCTTAGCTCTGTGGGATTCTGAATGCCCTCTGTGCTACGGAAAGAACACTGTAGCAATGCACCATGCCTACAGTACTGAGACGATTCTCAGCTTCCAACTGGCTGTATGAGGCCAAACTCACTGCACAGCATGTGGCCAAGGCACCAGTGGTGCACGCTTGTAATCCTAGTACTTGGGAGGCTGAGACAGGAGGGTCGCAGGTTCTCTACCAGCCTCAGCTGCTTAGTGAGGCCCTCCGCAACATAGTGAGACTCTGTTTCAAAATAAAGAATAAAAAATAGGGCTGTGAGTATAGTTCAGAGGTAGAATGCCACTGGATTCAATCCCCAGTACCACAAAAAGAAAGAAAAAAAAATACCCATCTAAGAAAGTAGCCCTTAAAATGCCATCAGTAAGCTGAGTGCGGTGGCATATGTCTGTAATCCCAGTACTTGGAAGGCTGA